>JAAAYG020004694.1:0-13270 GCA_009936455.2 Tomocerus minor
GGGTGACATATGTACATAGGCACTCGCGACAGTGATAATCCATTTAAAAACGTCTAATTTTCTTTCTAAAAGACACTTAGGCAATATCATAGCATTTTGAATGTTTATTTTCTGATTTCCGGGTATGCATGCATACACATTACAGCATTACACTGTAATGTAATAGAATACATTTATAATAGAAGTAGAAACTTTGCCTTTAGCAACTCCTCTAAATTCAGTATAACTTTGCTATTACGTAAATCATGGCCTAGCCCTGAAAATTAACTGTAGAAACTAAAGTAACTTGTGTTCAGAGAAGGTTGTTTAGCCTTTTGGCAAAAGTTGAATTGTTAGTTGAAGTGAAGGGCTGCCGGGCTGGTAAAAGTACACTACAAACATTCTACTGTTACTACATGATGATGCAATCTAATATGATCCTATTAATCTCTATATTTACTCAAGAGCACGTTTAGCCACAACCTCAGCGTAATTTAGCCTTCAATTTTATAAAATGCTTCAAAACATTCTGTCGATACTTCTTTTTTCTAAATTATATGTTTGGTCAACATAAATATCAATAAAATTACATTACAGATGATTGGAATAGCTAGTGACCAGTTAATAGTGTCACTAAGGAAAATATGAAAGGAAAACGGTTAGTATAAATACGCTAGTGTGTACGAGCATTGTATTAAAATAAACATTAAAGTTTAATCACCTTCTTTTTGATGATATTATTCCGGAGAAAGTTTTTATGCATGAACAAGCAAAGAGTAAAGTAGGTATCCTCGCTTTTACTTTTAGCACTTAGTGGTAGTAATGAACTTTAACATGCGATATTATTTGTCGTGTTGCAAAATGGTACTGTTTGTCAGAGACAGCCTTGTCATTGCCAAGTTGTAGTAGTTAGAAACATGGGCCATATGTTACTGGTGTGTTGCGTAAAGTGTGACAGGGAAGGTCGCTTTGCTTTCTACAGAAGAAAAAATAGGAAAAGAGGGAAAATTTTCTAGTGTCGTGAGTTTTGAGTTATGTTGGTGATGGTTGAGTTTCTATATGTTTTTGTTTGTTTTGATCCTCTGGAGTAAATGAGTTACTTAAATAAGTCAACTCGGTTACTATTTAGTATGTTCTGGTTGACTTGCATTTATCTAGAATTGAATTGGTGCTGAAGTGAACTTTGTTAGATTGGGCATAGACAGGGGATGAGGATGACCTATATTATTTAGATATAACATTTTGAGATATATATAGTAGCTAGCTGTAAATTGTAAAAAAGTTCTCAGTTAAGCTACTATAAGTATAAAGGTAGTAAATATATAATTTTGTGTAGGTGTTGGTGGACTTGAATTGAAACGAAGTGAGTGAGTGGAAAGTGAAATAAAGAGTAAAAAAAGGTGGGTTAAAAACCTAAGCCAAAGAAAGTCTAAGCCAAAAGGGAAAAAGTGTAGGAAATAGGGGAAAGAAAGGTAAACTGAATTAGAGTCTCTTATGGCTGAAAAGAGAAACAAGTTTCTGACAACTTGTTCAAAATCTCCAGAGGAGCGTCTCGCATCCTTTCCTTACTCCTCCAGTAGCGCTGCAATGCAAGTGAACTGACATTTTATGATTAACTTTAGTCTCTCTCTTCTCTGTCTGCTTTAGTTTGCCTTGCGTTTGTAGGTATGTGTGACTTGGGTTGACTCTGTTGGCCTAGAAAACATTCCTGCTCTACTAAAATGTAAGTATTTTAGCAATATACTAATGCATGCTGGTCCCACCGTCTCTTTCTCTCTCTCTTCCCCCACACAACTCCAAAATCATAGGCAAACAAAACAGGAAGGGGTACTTCTTCATAAGAAACAGCCTTAGTATTATACTTTCGTTTCTCCATCTGCACCATGCACTGGTACTCATGTCATCTATATGTCACAGTCAAGTCGAGCATAAGCCATATGAACGCAAAAACTACTATAACGCGTCTGAACCTGTTAAAAATTGTAAAAAAGGTAGTGAAATTAATTTTACAGTATCATTACTTAGTAAAGTGCCCTAAATTTCAAAAACGCAACAAAGTAACCTACTTTTTTCATCATAAAATACTCTAAAAATAAATCTATCCCTAGATACGCCAAGTATTTATTACGTTATGGCTTTATTTTTCAGTTTCACCACAAAAAACTTTCCCTAGACTCAAACCACTTGCGTGTTGAGGTTAAAATTCTGGTGAAAGGTCATAAAAGTTTAATACACAGTATACTTCTACAGAAAGCTATAAATTACGGTCACAGTTAGTTACTGCATGCTTCGAGTTAAATGTTTTAGTATGGTGACTGTGCGTATGACTTTGTCAAGGAAAAATTCCTATTACATAACATTTGAACATTTAATGCGGTTTCATTAATAAACCATAGTTGGTTTCTGAGGTGTCTTTGAATGGTTTTGGTGGAGAAACAGTGGGACATTTCCATTCTGACTGCAACATATGTAGATAGAAATGAGATAGTTAGGAGGAGGTAGTCTGGGACTAGAACATTTTCAATGTGTGCAAATCCACAAATATTTATTACATAAAGAGAGAGATCTGGAAAACAATTTCAATAGAGTAGTGATAGTATGAGAGAGAGAGAAAGGTGTTAAACTTAGCTTAGAAAATAATATAGTTTGTATATATATAACGTTGAGAAGTAGGTAAAGTAAATTGAGAGTTGGATACCTGCATATATATATCTATCACCTACCTACATAAGTTTAGAGCTAAGTGTGCTGTGTGGGCTTCAAGTTTAAACTCCATTTTCTGACTTTGTACTTTAGGGGAATATGAGGATGGAACACGGAGTAGTTTAGTTGTCTTGTCCTGAGTTGCCTTTCACTGCAGTATCAAATAAATAGTGAATGCAGGCAGTGAAAGCAGATGTAATGCTAATAAGTAATGTATGAGTTAGTTTATAGTGCAACTTCCAGTATAACACTATAACACAGACACTTGCTCTTGATGTACATAAATACACCATAACGTGAAATAAAGTTCAGCTCATGCAATTCCGCTTAGTCACTCACTCAGCCTTTGTCGTTTCCCGTCCAAAACTCTCTCTTAGTTTCAAACAACTTCAAACAGGACTTTCTATGATCAACTTCTCTGTTGATTCCATGAACCAGATTGATAGTGCCCTCCTTTTACTGCACACATTATCCAAATCATAATTTACAGGCCATACTCCTTATATGGAGCCATTGAAAAGCTAATGTATACTTTACTCCTACGGGATAGTGTGATAATTAATGATTTACGTTATGTGAAACTAGCCAATACAGTTACATCTATTTTAGCCAATCTATTATTAAGTATTGCAACGAACATTACCTCCTACAATTTCAGCTCAATAACTTTTATCTCTTTATTGCTCTAGATTCATCTAATCTCGCGAATAATCCCTCATACTTTACTTACTATACTATTCATACCTTAATGACAGTCTATTGTATTTCTATTGTGGCAATGTGGGATTTTGATGCATAGTTAAGAATTATGTTACTCCATTCAATTCGTGTATCTGTACACTATTGGCAGGCCCAATAATTAACTGTCATGCACCAATTGTCTGCGTTAAGTACATTTAATAAACAAAATTCCATGAATAAAAATCACAACGTAAATAAATGGAGCATACGCGTCTATAAATTAACGTTTATTTTAAAAAGAGCTTAAAAATTGGCTATCATCATTTTCAGAGATAAGCTTATGAGTAATGAAATAAAATTCTATTGAAATGGTGATAGCGATAGAATTTTATTAGGAATCAGTGGAAAATGAAGTAAAAGAAAGGAAGAAGCTGTAGTAAATATCATAAAAATTGATGGGATTCCCTCTGTGACGTTTATAGGGCACGCACAAAGGAAATGCAAGGATTAAATGTAAGGCAAACTGTTAAAGTGGGGGGAATGAGCTGTATGAAGTTGGCTAAGTTAAGTTGAGTGGAGTTATTTGTCGGGGAAAAGGAGTTCTATTTTCTATTCAGAGCTACAAGAGAATAAGTGCACTAGTTTTCTAGTGGAGCACTAAAGTGAGCTAAGCTAAAGCGAAGAAAAGTAATGTAATGACTTGGTTGTAAGTTGTACGTTAGTGCAGAGGGAAAATATAGTTTCTGTTTTTATTTACTATTGGTTTGGTTTAGTTTTCTATTTGTGTAAGATATGATATGAAGGGAAAGAGAAAGAGAGAGAGAAAAGACTGTAGAGGAGTTAGTTGTGTATAAATATATATTATAAATAAGTATGCACAAGTCTTGGTTGAGTAAAGAGGTGCATTTGGGTTTATTATATTGGCTTTGACTCTTTTCTTTTAGTCTTGTCGACAGTGGAAAATGGTAGTAGAAAAAAGAAGAGTAGAGAAGTTGGAGAAAGTGACTAAAGCGGGTTATAGGAGCATAAATACATTTTCTGTTGTCGTATAGCGTATCGTCGCAATTCTTTATTGTTGAAGTTAAAGGAAATCTTCCACTGGGAATGATTGGCGCCTGTCCAAGACGCATATTCTCTTGTTTATGTCTCCCGACAGGAAAACATCCGCAGCAGTTTGGTTTGAGATCAGGGACAAGTCAAAGGCATGCATGCCAAGCGACTGTACATGCATACATATATTCATAGATATGTACTTTGTATTCTTGTGCTGGAAAAAATGGAGACAATCGACTAGTAAAATAAAGTAAAATGAGCAAGAAAAGTCATAAAGAGGGAGCAAAAGGTTATTCCATCATATGATATGGCAATGGAGTCAAATAACCCTTCCCTGGCTCATATGTACGAGCTCATAGTTTGATTTGCACACAATGCAATACAATTGCTTCACTAGTAGACTTCACTCAACTCCTGTCTTCTGCCTCTCTTCAAAGAACCATGTCTGCCCTTTCTTTGACTTTCTCGTCATATTATTTGATCTACTAATAGTATCCTGTCATTGCCTTACTTACATCCCCCTTTACCACTTATACAAACACATTGGAAATGCATGCATATCTCGGCTCGAACAAAACAATCATAAAAGTCCTATGATAAATCTCCGTATACTATGCAATATCATATGTATGCACACTTACTCAATATTTTTACTACTACATAGTCTCAACCTTTCACTCCATTAACTCCTCCACACTACAACTATTTATTATAGAACTCTAAATTATCTTTCATACTATTTTTATACTCTGACTGGATTTCATTTTATGCCTATCTGCTCGATATATCCATATGTCTTACATATACAGTATGGCTAAACATATTTACACAGTATTTATTTATGTAGCGATAGAACAATATCAGCATGCACTCAGCAATAACATTCACATAAAAGTAACAGATTGAGAAAGTAAATAAATAAACAGAGTCCTTTTTTATAATAATATTGATTCAAGCGTGCATTCTAATAAATAAGACTATTATTATTGTCCATGTAGGCACTTTCTCTTTTATTATTCCGAAAAATAGAAAGCCTTTAATGTTATGATCTATGTATTTACGAAATTGTGTTTTGTTTATGCATTTACTTCATGTAGAAATGAGGTGGGAATTATTGTTTAGTCTAGTATTGTAGTTCATATAGGGCTTATTATCGTTTCATATAACTATCGTGCGTTTATTCCATTTAATATATGGAATTGTGTTCGTAGAGGAACAATTTAGATCATTAATAAAAGATATAGATTATGGACGCAAGGTTTACTATTTGCGAATGTGTATAATTTGAGGAGTAAATTGAATTCGTAACATGAAATGTAGGGAGTTCCTACCAGTACAATGTGGATGAGCATCGAATTGATAGAGATGGATTTGTCAGATAACAGGTTGAGTACACATTATTATATTATACATAGCAGTGTGCTATTAGATAACACATTGACAGCTTTAATTACTATGGCTAGACATTGGAGGTTAGTATTAGATAGGTTACATTAGCGTTGAAGGAGGAAAGGAGGGACATTGATTCAAACATTTATGCAGCACTAGATTATAAATGTCTTCACGTTCTCGATAAGTTCTGTAGTGAATATAAATGCAGTCCCTATATAAATGCTATATAGGTACCACTAAATAATAACTGCATTATGGCGGTGGCTAGCATTTTGCAACCTTATTCATAGAATTATTGGTGAAAGCATTTATAAATTGTAGCCAAAAGAGAATTTGGTTTCCTTTGTTGAATTAATATGTGGAGATAGTAAAAAAATGTTTAAAATGGGGTGAACTAGGTAAATTACTAGTAATAAGGCGGATAATTGTGTTATAAAGCGTTTCGTTTTAATATTTGGGTCAGGTTTGCATGCAAATAGAACATCGTAGTGTACGTATATTAGTACATAAATATAGTGTGGAGAAAAGAAAAAATAGCAATGTAGGACAACTGTGTATTTCGAAAGTATGAATAAATTGGTATGTAAGGGGGATAAGAGGAAATGGCCTGAGTTGCACTCAGTGAGTGAAACTCAACGAAGCTATAAATTGCACCGGCAGGAACAATAAGCTTTCCCCTGCTGAAACAAACAAATAAAACTGCATTCCATTCAGACAAAGTTATTGTGATGTGAGTTATATATGGAGCCGACGTTTTGTAACAGATACATTTTGTCCTTTTCCACACCTAACTCTCTACACGAATATGTTATGGAGAACATTCCCGTTTAGATATATTTTATAGTGGTGGAGTAGGAAGGGATCGCATGGCTCAGGACATTAGAAATACTACAAATGTTATCTATCTAGCATCAGATAAGTCTTACTACCACAACTACCTAAAAACAGAAATTCTCTTCTCGCACACAATATCCAGTGCATTCCATTTAAATTCTAACTACCTACTAACTACATGTACGTACTAGAGTATTTAATGTCTGTATAAAATTACTCTGCATTCTCTTGCACAAACTTAAGTTTTACTCTATGGAGCATCCATTAGGGTCTGAAAAGGAAAAGGAAGGAGAGCTCCTGCAGAAAATACCACAACTCCCTACCGCATGCAAAATGCATTCTGTTGCAAGTTTACCACAAAAGACGGAGCATCTGCATCACAGAAATTTGCATACAGAATATAATCAAATATTTTTACATAGACAGAGCTTCCATGCACAACTTTTTCAATATTAGTATATCACTAAGGATGATTTTCTGTTTACATATACATGCTATATATAGAGTAGCATTTTGTTGTGTCTAAAAATATTGGATGCAAGAGTGCAAGGGAAAATACTCTGTGTAAATGCCTCGGATGCAAAAATGTGTTTGTATAAAGAAAAGTAAATAGTGAATTTGGGTTGTAGTACATTTTTCCACTATGGGCATCTTTTTCTTATTGACTGAGAAATAAGGAGACGAACCCTTCTTGAGGGCTAAACACATGTCTGGGTAATATATAAAAATATAATGTAGTTCACGAATCCGTAGATATTTATTATGCAAATAGTAGATAGTGACAATGTTAGTATTTGTAATATCTGGAGACGAAAGTTGTAATGTATATGGAGAAAGAGGGAGGAGAAAATAAAGTTTAAATATAGGGATATAAATATTCAGTACAGCGGGGTTGCTCTGCCTTTTGGCCCTAAATGTGACATTGATTTTCCACAAAGTCTATTGTGCAACGAGGCGGCAGATATATCTGTCTGGCTCACTACTCCCGTACACTACACTACAGTCTCATCTTCTAAAGTCTAAAATTTGGATGTTAGTCTTCGGAAGGAAACTAACCGAAGTAACCAGCCTTAACTTACTTTGGAGGCTTAGAGCTAAGCTTAAGCTCTTCTCGTTACGTACGTTAAGTTACTGTTCCTTAGCTTTCTCCTCTACTTTCCCTCTCTGCTCTGGTCTACTTCACTTTGGGTACATTACAGCATATATTTTAGCAGATCGAATTAAAGCTCGTTTCGTTTCCTTCTCTAATCTAATGTAATTCTATACAATATAATAGAATGAAGGAAGCCAGATTCAATTTGACTTGACTATCTCTACTATTACAGTTGCAGTGAGAGCAGGGACTCTTTAGAGCCTTTTCTTACTCTGTACATGTCAACTCGACTAGAGAGTCACTTTTTCTATAATCTTTATATATGAACATATATTATTATGTTTGCTTGCGTCTATCCACTAATATCCTAGCATTACTTACTTTCTCTGCTCCCTGATTATTCTGGTTTCCCCAACTCGGATTCAAGATTTATCTGTTTCGCAAGGGTATTTTTACATCATAATAATGTAAAGACATGCATAAATCTAAATGTAAGGCTCCAGTTTGTGGCTTTAGACGTTATTACGCTACAAGTTGACATGATTACATTTATTATGTGATACAATAGTCTATAGTCGAACCAAAATCCTCATCCCCTTCCGTTTTGTCATGGATAACAACGTTAGATTTTAATGATCGTTTGATTCTCAATACAGATATCATCCACTATACTAAATAGTGAACAGATATAAAAATGTGAGCTATACTTAACTCACATATTTCATATTGTCAACTCAAATCATGCATACATATTCATTGAGAGAGAGAGAGAGAGAGAGTTTCTTTAATTTCTCTATGGTCTACTTATTTATGCTTTCTAAAGAGAAATCATGGGAAATTCTTGGAATGTAATAATAGAAAGGCCATTAGATGGTAGAAATAAATTTTTTGTGCATGTCAGCTTTACTTTACTTTACACAGCTCTCATTCTGATAACTCTACCTCTACCTGTCAAGGAACTAATGGCATGATTAAAGTATAATAATGAAATATACATATAGTTTCCCACAAAAATCATCTCTACAAATCTCGGGATAGAGTCACATAATGCATTTACTATGTTGATGCTAATACTCTTATATATAGATATAGTATGTATAGCTAAACTACTATGTGTGACGTAACAATCGCATCATCACACAAGATGAAATGTACCAAAAATCGTCTAAGCTTATACAATGCAGAAATCTTTGACATCCGTTAAAATATTCTGCTGAAGTAGCAGCATACTAGTAAACGTACATGCCCTGAATTCAATTCCTAGACGAAAGGAAAGCCAAGCCAACAAAAAAAAAGCTGAAACGTACGGACTTTTGCTTACGAGAAGGCTCACGATTATCTGCGGAGAGAGCTTTACAAGTAACTCTATGGAAATCACTTGGCATGTGATATGATGTGACATACATAGCTACATAATGTAACTCTCCTTCGGATTTCCAACTCTCTCTCTCTCTTTCTATGTACAGAGAATTTACTTACTAGCATGAATGTACTAGGACCATAGACATTTACAGTCGGGACCTACGTACACTGTTACAAATGTAAAATAGTACTCTACCAAATCTGTATACATTACACACCTTAAGTTAGTTGACTAGATTTTCTTGACTCCATCCATCCTCTCTACTACCCTATTGACTAAGCTCCCCACATACACCAATAAGTTCTGTTGATGCTCTCGTAAAACTCAATAGCTTTCCATTTCTCTACGACCATTCACATCCACTTATCGTTACTAAATTTTAAAGCATACACAATATTCCCACAATACTACAGAAAATCTAATGCCCACCCTATACAATGACTATTTTCACTAATACTTACAATTGCCAGAAGGATATGGAACAATCGTGAGAAATATCTAAAGCCTGATAAATCAGCTAAACTGAAGATATAATTAATATTTATTCACGCAACTGATTCGGTCGACTTAAAAGTTTTCAGATGTTGCTGATTTGAAATGGAAATTAAATGCTATTTCAAAGGAAAATGTCATTGTTAGGACTCTGATAATAATCAAAGAACGGGAAAATTAAACTCATAACGAAATAATGAAATAAACAGGTGTAGCATGTTTAATAAAATATTTCAAAGCATTAGCTTCATGACAGTAAAATCAAAAGTGCAGTACATGAGTGGTATACAGAAGTGTGCATTCAAATCCATGCGTTTTGAAAGTACAACACAAAATTGTCTTATGTGGGTGTTGGATTTAGTGTGCTAGTTAAGTCGTGTGTTAACTTATGATTGAAAAAAAGTTTTAGGAAAGTTATTTAATTTGCTATGCATTCGGCGTGACTATGTATGAATGTAAATAAGAAAAATGCGTTCTTTATGGGAAAAGTTCGATGTATTGTTTATACAGAATTGGTTGTGCTCTTTTTATCATATTTATTCAGTATGTTAGCTACCTGCCTTAAAAAATTGGATAAGAAGTCAATATAGATAAATAGAATTGTGAGAGAGTGACAGATGCGGAATACAATATTCAATTTTATCATATTTTAAAAATATGAGAGAAAGTAGTGTGAGTGGAAATAGGGAATAAGAATTGCCTCTCTGTAGTCCTCCTTGATAAAAATCAAATTTAAACGTTAACTTCTCTCGCCCCTTTCTCCATAATATGGGCTGCCACTTTTCTGTGCCTTGGGATTCGTATATTATGGAGGACGAAAGTGTAAGAGCTCGGTCCTCGCCTTTTTGACTCATCTTTCAGATATTCCAATCGAACAAAAGAAAAGTTTTTCGTGCATTCGTTTGACTTGTGCATTCTTAACTTTTTTTTACAGTACGCACTCATATTGCACGGATGAAGGGAAAAATTTTTCCCCACTCAAAACTAATGCGGACGGATGTTTGAGAGAAGGGAAGGAAATGGTAACTATCTGTAAACTAAAGTAAATACATAATGCGTAATGGGCGTCAAGTTAAAGTTGAATTTACAGCACATGCACAAATAGCGAGGAGCAACTGTTTTAAGTGATAGAGTGAAAGTATACACATACACACTCAGTCCAAGGCTAGACATCTAATCCAAAGTTTACGAGATACGATAACATTTGGGTTATGCAGCAATAATAGTGAAAGTAAAATCTTAGAGCCGTAGCTGACTTGTGCGTAACTGAAGTTAAGTGCGTGGGGATAGTCAACTCAAGTCAAGCACAGATTTCAAAGTAGTCCGTGTAGTGAATGACAGGCAATTTAAGAAGTTGAGTTAACATACCATAAGTTAAACTTTATCTTTGCCCTTTCTCTCATCTCTCTCTTGCTCTTTTGTACTGGAGATAGAGGATGAATGTGTACATTATGCCTTCCCGTTTTCCGTTCGCTTCGGAGTATCACTCCTCAAAACGGAAGTTCCTCAAACACTTTCCGAAAGATTCGCCAGACTGATAAAGACAAGTGCAAACCTCGCGTTTCCGGTGAAAGTTTACACAACTAGCGGGAAATCTAATTTCAACTCGATTAGTTTCAGTTTTACTATTCTATCAAGAATTGGAAAGAGAAGAATCCAGAGGGTCTTTTGGTCAAGAATTGTGTAATAACGATCGCATGTTTCATTTACAATATGAAATATTTTTCGGGTGACAGCATTTTCTCTTTTACTATAAGCACTTGAAAGTTTCGACACCATTGCACATGCGCGTGACATTTACAGTATGAGAAATCAGTAAAAATACACAATCACTTTCTTTTTTCTTATGCCAGCTCAATACGTAACTTTCTCCAGCATTTCACTTGTTATGTGTACATGTGTAATTTTGATACTTTACCATAGTAGGGAGATCAAATTCGAGTAAAACCTCGTTTAAACCTCGTTTGTGTATTTGAAGTGGTAAAGCACCATTACTTATGCTGCATACTGCATTTAATAGGTTTTACCCAGGATTTATTGATATATTTTAGATAATTTAAGGTTTAACATGTGTAATGGTTAAACTTGATATATTAAGAACACTAATAATAGAGTCAATCCTTGTCTGGAAGTTTAATGTTTTGTCTTTCTGTTCAGTAGCAGTAATCCTTAGGACTCAATTGCATATCACAAGGATGTCCTTTCCCCCTTTATACATTTCTAATTCCCATTCAACGCAGTTGGTTTCCTCAATTCCCTCTTATATTGTAATAGAATAGAATTTAAGTAGAGTTACTTAGTGTTGCGCAGGATAATGCGTCTTGCTTTTAGTTAGCATGCATTGACCGTGTCTATAAAATGCTTTGAATTCAAAGCTCATTACACAGAAATTCAGAGAAAGTGTCTTTTGTTCGTGTAGCTATCTGTCTCGCCGGTAAACTGTCATTTTGTCTCTCCCTTTCCTCGAGCTTATAAAGAAATTACTCTTAAATGTGTCGTTAGTCTTTTATAGAACTGGAGACAGAGGTAGAAAGCGGAGGAGACAGACACGTGCGTACGTTACAGCTGCATTGACATTGCAATGCACTGTCTCCTTTACAGACACTACCAAAGTAAAAATAGCTCCCAATAAGTATAAGAAGGATGTCTACAGATAATGCCCCAATGCAGAACTTAACCTTAAATAAATAGCTTTTCTAGAGCTACTGTGCAATACTTTTCCTTTCAAGAGCCCTTTGCATATTCACAGAGGAATTTAGTGTAGTAAGAGTCTATTTATAACCTTGTCTATTGTAAGGGATAGGAAATAGTGGATGGAATAGCTCCTTTCGTTATTTACTTGACTGAGAGATAGCCGAGCTCACTTCCCGATGATAAATGACGAGACAGTTGAGCTGAAGTGTTGCGGTTAAATTGTAAAGCGACCAAACCGAAAGTTTCTAAACTTATCGTATCGGCACGTTGAATTATCTTTGTCTATCCTCCCCACTCACACAGTTCACTCATCCCATTATTCTCATTCTCTCTTTCTCTCTCTCTCCCGGCTTTCAGAAATAATGTCATACTGCTTAAATAGGAATTTGACAAAATTTGCAAACTAAGTGCACTACCGTTTTATGGTCACATTGTTTCCAATAACCATTCTACAGGGTATTAACTAAGTAAATATACATGCAGAAACCAAGTTTTGTACTTTGTACAGTAGCTATAAGAATAATGAGAATAACAAACTTAAAATCATGGAATTCTAATACTGACTTCTGTATTACGTATCGCATTCTAAATGTTTTTCCATTAAAAAATATTATAATAGAATGCAATTGAGTAAGCCCAAATAAAATTTCGCATCAAAATAGAAATGAGAATTCAATAAATAGTGGAGGTGATTCTTTCAATGATTTAAATGAAGTGAACAGATATTAGTTTTATTTTAAACATTAGCAACTATAATATAGTAATGTATTATGTTTGTCCCTGTGTGATTTGGCAGTGTCTATGAAGTAAGTGACCTGAAATGTTGAGAGAAGGCAATAGCCTAGTTCTCTATCTTTGAAATGAGAATATTATAGGGAGTATGGACTCATCGTTTGATGTGTTTACTATATTATGTTGATATTGTTGTGGATGTCAGGGCTCTAAAATTATGTGCATTATAGAGTTTACAATGGTTATTCTGTGTA
>JAAAYG020004694.1:15889-28658 GCA_009936455.2 Tomocerus minor
ATCGAAAACACATCAAACCCATTTTACATCAATAGCTGAGTGAGGAGAACACAAAGGCTCTTCGCAATTGAATAACACAGAGAGAGGGAGATAGAGACAAGACACAGATAGTTTATCCTTTTCCGTACATTTTTAATAGACTTCGTTTTCGTTATTATCCGAGGTACAATAGAGTGCTGTGGGACATAGATATTTGGTTCGTTGCCACTAGCCTGCCACTACACCAATATTTTATATCTGTTCAAGTTGAAGGCTATCTATTGTACTCTCACTCTGTAGTAGTCTATTGTTAGTGCCCTGGGCTAAACACAAATTTATTATGCTGAGGTTGCAGTTGATAACCGAAACAGAAGAGGGGAAAATCCAAGCATGTGTTTACTAAATATTTCAACTCCTATCTAGATTCTGTACACACAAATACTTCTATACTACTTTTCGGCTACCTTATTATTCTGCTGTGGTTGGTAAAGGGAGTTGTGGAGAAAACGGAATTAAATAATAATTCACAACCACCATAAAGTTCATACAGATAGATACTATTTCATTATTTTCTTCGAAGTACTAACGATGAACAGGCAAATCTAATCGATCACGCATTAGTGACAAAGGATAATTTCGTTTTCTTTCCATTTTCTCCTCCCTCTAGCAAAATATATGACAGTTTATTATTTTCTAACTGCTTTTCTATTTACCCTGTAGAAAATGGCATTGTGTTTATTGTTGTGTTTCTTTATATCTGTAATTCTAATCTTCTCCGTCTTCGTGTTTCATCGACTGGGAGTAAGCGATGAATTTTTTCTGCCTCTATATGAATAGAAAATCCTTGTGAAGTGAGTAACAGAGAAGAGGACGCAAGTTTTGCCTCATAAAAAAGGGCAAATGAAGGAGTTGTTATGTTGTAATATGACATGATCGAAACTGTGGGCATGGTCGCTTGTCGGAAAAAGCAAGCCAAATGTGGTTAGAAGGAAAGTTACTCGCTGTCTGTGACTCTAGCTACGTAAAACTTAAGTTGGAATGGATTGTAGTAAAAGTAGTGATAGTTCGTAAGTAGAAAAGAGGAAATATTACTAAATGAAAGTGAGGGAGCCAAACGTTAGAAGGAAAGGGAAAGGAAAGTAGAAAAGGTCGCGGATTTAAGATCCACCAGAAATAGAGAAAGATATAAAGATTCGCAAGCTCATTTTAGTCTTGGCGTATCTCATCGTGTCTCCACATGATGTCCCGTCGATCCATCATCTGTTCCTTTAAGTGGAAAATGGGACAGGATGTTACGGAAATGAAAATCCAATTTTATGGCACGGCTCTCATCCCACAAAATTGTCAGCAAGCTTTCCCTTCATCGAGATTTCCTAACTGAACTAAATAAGTACAATAATACTTGAAGGAAAGCCAGAGCAGTTAGCACTTAAACAGAGTACTCCAGTTAAGCTCATGACCTACAGGACAGGAGAGGACACACTAAGTTTAACAGTCACCACAAAACCAATGAAATAGGAAAACCAACCACTTGACACAATATGTGATAGGCCGATCCACTATTCAGACCAACAGGGTAAGCTGCAAAAATACTCTAGTTTTGTATTATTGAGTAAAACCAGTTATGATCTTAGCAAAGTGTAACATGCTTATTATTGACATTCTTAAATGTAAAATAGATTCGTTCATTATTTTACTACATTAACATTTTACACATTGGTAGTTTGTTTTCCAGCATAATCGTTCCGATTCCGATTCAGGATTTCCAGAAAATATCCAGCTAATTACTCATGTAATTAGCATTTAATTTAAAAGCAATAAATGTGACTCTGTGAATTTTATTCTTAGAACATAATGGCCATGACACGGTCATGAATGACAAAGAAAAATTGACGGTCATTTTCATTACATCCTGAAATTGTATGAGTTGTATGGTCTGAATGAAGTATTGGCCAACAACACATATACTGCAGACATAATCCTACGCTTCTTTACTATGTATTTAAGTGTAGTGAAAGTGTAAGACTGTCTTGAATGAAAAGAGTTTGATTCTGACCCAAAGTTGGCTAGGTAGGTACATTTCATATAATGTGTAGTATATATGTATGAAAAGTCTAATATCCTTCCCTTAAGCTTCCTTACGACCCTTGACACGAATCGCTATTTAATTTAGTGCAAAAAACGTCCCAAAATGAAATCAGCTTGGTTCAAGCATTACATATACTTCTAGGTAGGGAGCAAAGCAACGTAGCATGTAATTCCCTACGCTTTCTTCCTATTATATGGCATGAAAGTAATTTAAGGATGATTTTTTCTCTTTTTTTAGATCCTTTGGGACAGGACGGGAGCGGAAGATTAAATTACGTAGCACCATTACATTAAAGTGCATAGGAGAATCAGCCAGAGCCTCGTCCACCAAAAACTGAGTAGAAGAAGCCGAGAACGAAAAGCAAGTGTCGTTCATTTGACTTTCCTCTCTAGTGCTCCCTTCGTATTAACGTAAAACAAGAATATATAGCGAGGTCGTAAGTAAAACAAGATAACATTTGTGACTGTGTCCAACTCTTCACGAACAATAAGATAACATAAAATCCACAATTACACTGCCAGTGTAATTAGAAAACTAGAAACTACGATTTCTTATTCTCTTTCCTGCCCTTGAACAAAGTTGACGTTTGAATTGTCTGTCTCTGTACTGGAGAAAGCAGCTGGCTTCCTTCCCCTGCCCTCCAACATAACTGACAAAAGATTAACTGCAATTATCCAGAAACTAATCACCATGTCAAGCATATACTTGAATCCATATTTATCATCCGCCCTCACCAGTCACAACAAGAGGCTTCACTCCGTTCTTGTCATCCCGTCAATCCTTCTTCTCATCGCTTCAAACCAAGGTCCACTATTTACTTCTCTTTTTATTAAACTACCAACTCCTCGCATGCATTCGAAACAAAAAGCACGTAATTACTAAATTACTACAAAAAAGCTGTCTCAGATAATGCAATGAACAAATTACTATGTAAATCTAATGAGTTGCATCAACCTCGTTTGCATCAACTTAATTAAACTGCAGGAGAAATACTTAATCTAGAAAAAGTTTAATCAATAGAAGCAACATTTACGTTTCAAACTTCACAGGGAAGATTCTTCTCCTATAAAATACTAATTTTTCAATGAATAGGTTTAAATATCTAATACCAAAAATAAAATTCCATAATTCAATGAGATGTATGTATATGCTAGTATTTTTGGGCAATAAAAACCCAGCAATAATATAATTATATAAATAACACTGTCATTGCGTCATGCATACTAATCAACTGATCAGGATTCAGTTGATAATATAGAAATGTGGACATGATCAGGAATATGAATTACTGTTTGTTCCCTCTAATAGAAAAATGAAGTAGAAAATGAACACGAAAATTTAATTAAGTGCTTAATATTCCTGAGTGTTTGGGTTATCTTAATGCGTAACGTTACTATTATCAGGAGCGGATCAATAGAAATCTATTATGAAAATGTCTGTGAAAGAAGTGATGATGGCGTGAAGAATTTTGGTGGCAATAGTTAGTGCACGCATTAAAGTTGGCGAAAGAAGGAAAGGGGTTGTAATCTATTATGTAAGAAGAAAAGCGCGTATAGATGATGGTAGGTGGCTAATGCTGCGTAGTAATAGTGACTAAACGTGCATCTTTCATCGGAGGTATTTTAGTATTTAATAAGGAAGGACTATAGGGAATAGAGCACTACAACTCCTCTAATATGTATCAGGTTGAATGCATAATATGAACTAAAGAATTCTGTGCACATGTATAGTTGGAGGAGAGTGTGCTTTGGTAATAGAGAATAATCTAATAAGTCAAACTAGCGAGTAAAATCTATTCTTATAACAATCTGATATATCTAGTATTAGCAAGTATGGTATATGTATATAGTGTTAAATAGAGTTGACGTGCATTAGATACTATTATAGCTTGTAATAATGTAGAAGCAAAGGACGAGTATATTATTGGATAGGGTAAAATGTGCATTGGACATAGTGGTTGCCAAAGTCGTGCAATTTTGATAGGAAAGGAAACCACAGGCTCTACATACATAGCAAAAATTTGTATGTAAGTTGGCTGTAGAATCCACAACTGTGTGTATATGTGATATAAATAGGCATTGAGTATTGAAAGTATGTGCTCTGGAACTGTATATGAGTGTATATATGTAGGTATCTATAAAGTATATAGGGAATAAGATTGGATCCTTCCGTTCAGCAAGGATAAATTGAGATTTCGGACTGGAACGGGAATCTGAAGTGAATTGATGTTGGTGCGCGTGAATCCCTCATGAATTGAATCATTAACTGTGCCAAGTGAACTGCAGCACAAGTGAGCTGAGTGAACTGGTGTGAGTTGAGCTATTCCTCTAAGGTAGTCAAGTAGTTGAATCTGGGTGATACATATACTCAACTTGAATAACTTCTCTCTTACTTTCTCTACCCATAACACCATGCATGAGATTGTGAGTAGTGGAAATAAGGGCTCGAGCGTTATGTAATATGTAGAGCACAGTGACATAGAAATAGATCTCCTAGCATATTTCCTGATTTTATATTTATACTATTGCCCCCCTCTCTCTCTCTCTCTCTCTCTCTAGTTCTTCGATGTAGGTACGGATTGGGACTGCCAATGCTTTCTCCAACTCATCTAATGCGTAAGCAGAGCAGAAGAATGGCAATAGAAATAGAGAAAGTGCAATAGAAAACGTCAATGCAATACAGATAGTAATACTAGCTAGACAAACAAAACAAAACAGGGAAGATAAAACGTTAGTGTATCAAAAGGG
The DNA here is from genome assembly GCA_009936455.2 of Tomocerus minor. Lineage (NCBI taxonomy): Eukaryota > Metazoa > Arthropoda > Collembola > Entomobryomorpha > Tomoceridae > Tomocerus > Tomocerus minor. The sequence goes on from JAAAYG020004694.1 coordinate 20,705, forward strand.
ACAGGAGAAAATATATTATTATCACACGACGGCTGTAGGGAAGGAGCGGAGAAAGGACGACTGTGTACAATTTCATAGGAAAACAATGCCATGAAATAACGAGAGAATTAGCCGTAGATTTCTTTTTGACATGTCATTTCATCCTTTACTTACTACGTACAATACACATCTATATAATGTGTCCTCCTCTAACTAATCTAATACATCACCACCATATACTTTCACTCCGCCTTTTCACTCTTATAACATCATTTGTGTGAGGTGACAGAAAAAGATCGAGGAAACGACGCTCTCTCCTATTTCATTGGCCTCTCAAGGCAAGTCAATAGACTGAATATAAATACTACAGATCTAGGTGATGCAACTCATGCCAATTAAATCCACTAACACTCACTCTCATCTTGTCATTTTCCAACAGTTCCTTTCAATTTTTCTCCTGTGATTACATCACGCACTTGCACACACATCACATTACACCTTATCTCTCCAATTAGTAACGAGACATGGCGAAATCCAGACAGAGCAGCTTAGCTACGTCGCTTCAAATTACTAGTGCCACTCTGGATAAGTATAATGGCTGATATTACGACAGTCACTACACCTAGTCCTTAAATATACTGGAAAAGACACTTTCTCTCCTCTCAAGTTAACAATTACCAGTGTACTCTTGCTTAGTTGGAGAGCTCTAATTGAGTGATTTTGTTTGAAACTACTGGAGTTGGAAAGTAAATGGAAAGAAGAAGCCTCGCAAGGAGGAGTTTAAAACTATTTACACTTAAACTATAAAACTAATTAAAAGCTTCATCCTCCAATATTAAAAAATACGACAAAAAATCAAAATTTTGGATAGATTTATCTTTACGTTTTGCAAAGCTCTATATTCTAAAGATGTAGTTTCCTTTTACGGACTGTTGTATGGATTTTTACTGCTATAATCGCATTAAATATGCATGGATTAAAACATCTTGTGTCTATTTTATCTAGTTCGAATATTAGAATTCAAAAGTAGAAAAGAATCAGGATTTCAAATGGATGTTAGCATACGTAAGTCATGAAAGAAATAATGAAAATGATACAGACTTGTTCTTGTTCTGTTTATCATCATACTTTATAATTAATTAATTAGTAATTAATTCATGTAGCTATATTTAATTATTAAAGACAGTTTATGTGTAATCAGATCGTGTGAGTAGAATCTCCTATTTTCATTATGGACTGATCGATTATGTAAACTGTATTTTCGTCTATTCTAATAAATAATACATAATAGTATTATTACGTCAAAATCAAGTCACTACGAAATAATACTACTACAATAATTAATTTCATGTGCGAAATTCAAAACGGTAATGGAGTAGACATTTTTGAATTAAAAACTATATTTGAAATAATTATATTGATGAGTGTCATTCTTCACTTCTGTTCTAATTTGTAGTGCGGAAGGTTATTACAATATGAAAAATGAGAACTAGCAGGGAAATAAAAAAGTGTGCTAATTCAATCTAATTGTGTAAAACTGAAATGCAATAATGTTTTAGTAACAGGAGATGAAAGGTAATTTTGAAGAGGAAATATTTTTATTTTGTAAGAAGAGGCCTGCAGAGTTGGTATTTTATTGAATTAGGGAATTAAATGGGATATGTAAGTAGAACTACCAGGAGTCCCGTTGCGTTTTCAATTAGAAAAATGGAAAGCAGTGTCGAAGGAATGGAGTGGAAGAAAGGTGACATAAATGGAATAAAGTGAGCATAGTTACGTAGTGAAAATAATAATAATAATGGAATGTGAAGAGGCTGAGACTTAAAGGAAGCACACGGGCATGGTCCTGTAGAGCTTCGTAGTGACAGATGTAGAGTAATTGAATCTAGTCTAAAAAACATAAGTATCCTGAGGAGTGGAAACTTACTTAGCTACCTCAGTCTAGTCAGCATAAAGTGTAGTGCACAAAGGTTTTATATACTAAGGGATCAGAGTTGATATATTTATGCAAAGCTCAAGCAAATGTGTATTTTAGGCGACTGTGTGCCTGTGTGTATGATAAGTGGTATGTGTTTAATAGGAATTTAAATGATATGACATGAATATAGTTAAAGTGAAGTTAGTAATGGCAGAGAAAGTTTTTTCGACTCAGTTGACTGTCAAGTGAAAGTTAGGGCGCAAGAGAAATTTGTTCTTTAAATTCAGTTTAATGTGAGTGCTTGTTGGAATGTAATGTAGTGAGTGTATTTGTAAGAATGCATTAGAGGAGTACAGTTATTACTCGACTGTCACAGTGGGCGTTTGAGTTTAAATAGTCGTTGTGCGTGAGAAGGTCCTTTGAATGAAAAATTATTCTACTTTTGAAATACAATACATAAAATTCGCATAGCTTCCCGTTTCCTTTCATCTTTCCCTACGACGAGACTACTAAACTAAAGGAAGCTGCCGAAATTATGGCTTCTACGACTCTTTTCTTCTAGACTCTCAATGTTTCAACTGCCCTAAGTAGTTTATAGTTACACAGTGACTAGAAATATAAATCCTAGAATGTGTTCCATGTGAAAGAAAATTTGAGGGAATTGTGTGTACTATTGAATCCCTATTGCTGTTTCTTCCTTTATTCTGCAAATTTTTGAGTGTTCAACTCTAGTAATACAACTAACTATGTATATAGGTACATATATTAGATGCAGACGTAGTAGATAGGATGTAAAGTGATGGAATTGGCAAAGGCAGAAACGAGATACTTTCTCTTCTCACTCACTTCACTCCTATTTCTGTGAAATAAATAAATGGAGAAATACGTCCTCTATTCTTCTCACTTGTTTAGTTAGCATTTTGTTTAGTCTAAGTACTTATGTATAAGAAATACAATACTATCTACACATGCAGCTCAGATTTACTTTCTCTCTGTCTCTCTCTCTGTCTTTTCTAACCTATATCCTGTATGTATTATATATATATATATATAAGTGTACTATGATGTCACTTTCACCATTTGCTTCTCCTAATGTGCATCCCTCCCATTGTCGTTTTTAATTAGAATTTTCTTTTTCTCGTGACTAGAACTCTCCATTATACAAGATCAAATGTTTTTCCCTCTCTCTTATCGTTGAGCATTGTTAGAAAAATTACAGGCTCGGCTTAAAATGACATTGTGAGCCAAAGGAATAAATAAATGCTCTTCTCAGCAATCTATTATTACGCCTAGCTTTCTCTCTCTCTCTCTCTCTCTCTCTGTCTAATATGTATTTAGAGCAGAGAATGAAGTTGATGGGACGCTTTGTCGAAAAATGAGTCTTTTCCCTTGAAATGAGTTTACAGAAATTACGTAGCAGAGAGCGGATGTGTATATTCGTCAATGCTACATATATAAATACATTATCCAAAAGGGAAACTAACTATTTGTACTAGTTTACTCTACTCATAATAGTTACTACATAAGTACGGTATGTAAAAACTCCTTCTATATCTACATATAAAGAGTGCCTATTAGATTAGGACTATATTAGGATATAGAGATATGGAAGAATCATCTTCTTTATGCTGAGCTTTTTACTTAACTTCATTCTTTGTAGGATTTAGTTTAAGTGTCTTATATACGTTAGTAGTAGTATGTAGTGGAGTGATAGTAATAATAATAAGAGTAGGCGGAGAGAAGGATGACAACGTACAAGGGAACAAGTCTATGGGATAAAATAGAATAAAATTAATGCAAGGACCTGCCCTACTTTCAACATTCAACAAATTCGGCGATTAAATGTATAGGGGTTATATCTAGATCCGAAAATATCTATTTATCTCTCTGAAGAAGAGTATAAGAGCCTTTAGTGAAATTTGAGTTGGTATTAATACGTGAAAAGGAACTTTCTCTTCTTTTAGCACACTTCAGTGTATATTTCTTGTATTTGAATATGTATTATGAATTGTTTAGCATAGGTTTAGGTCTCTATAGTATAGTGCTAGTGCTACACGTACGTTTAGTGTCTAGCCTAATGGTTTAGTATGTCTGTGTAGCCCGTGGTGCAGTAATATTATAACTCATTCTTAAATTACCTATCAGGCGATCTGTAGTAAGAATCTATAGAGGCGTATCCTGGTGTAAACCTGCATAGAGATACAAGCACGTAGTATTCAGTGAAATTTATCTATTATATTTATAGGGATGGGGAAAGTTCAAGCTTTCTCCAAGAATCTCTATGGAGGTATGTACGTATTGTATGCACGTAGTAGTTCCCTTATTGTGTCTAAGTATGTTACGTACGTATTTTACTACTTTCTCGCTCCTATTAGAGACACTACCAGATATAGTCACTACAAAGAATAATAATAACTTAAGGGGGAAGACGGATTTTAGGAGAAAGAAAGATGCAAAGGCTACAAGCACAACGAACCCACATACCTACTTAAATACTCTACATAGCATTTGCAATTTTATTCTAAGCTACTTGTTTATTATATGAGAGGATGGTGAGAGAAATGAATTTCCTGGATATATGGGCTAACGATAAGAGAAGGACATGTCCAACCAAGGCAGCCACTATCATCATCCTATTATAAATACATACACTCACATAGTCTACGCAGACAAATAGAACTTTCTCTAAATTATATTAGATATAATAAATGATGAAGAGCTAGAGGGGGCATTTGGAAAATGGGGAAAAGAAAAAAGGCGCCTTTTCTCCCGACGTCGTGGACGTATACTTTCTCCAAGTTAAAAGGCAGGATTGAACTGTGCGTTAAGTAAGCAACCAGACGGCTTGAGCTTAGATGGGAACTGATGTGAAGCTCTTTTCTCCAGCCACAGGCTACTACTTTCTCTCTGGACTGTTTTCACTCTCACTTCGCCACTTCCACGTTCCTCAACTAATGGTCATACATACATACATTACACCTCTGTATATCTATATATAAAAAAAGTAATGTATCTACTATAGCTCGTTATATTCTACTCTCCCACTACCGTGTATGTATGTAGGATGACATGTGTACCTTTGCACTTTTCTACACTTTCTTTTCACCTTTTATTATGTGAGCAACTTTGGAAAAGTAACAGATGTGGAGTAGATGTATAAAAGAGAGGCAGAGTTCTCCACGAACCCTCGTCGCTAGCTATCTAGCTCTTGTTTTCTCTTTTCCGGTAAAAGCCAAAGCATCTCAGTGTCAGTTTTTTTTATTTATGTAGCTGATCTATTCCAAAGAGATATCTACAAATGTATTAAATTTCCAATTCAGGTAAATAATATCCAAGTATGATCTTACGAGACTTGACTTGACTCGACTCCCTAGCTATATTTGTTTATTACATCCTCTCAGATCAATACGATGAAATAACAGAGTCGAATAGTCAATAAGATAATATATGACGACGCATATATAATATAGGGGAAAGAAATACAGACAATTTATGATCTTTTGAATATTTAGTACAGATATAGTGCTCACATCCACTCTACTTACTTTTTTATGTGTTTATTTATTTTTTTCTATCAGTTTAGCTTATGTTTATTTTTTCAGTGTAATATTCCTGACTGCATGATAAAAAATTCAAAGGCCTAGCTGACAGGAGTAATTGACTATTTTATAAAGATAGACAGGAATACATATACAGAAGCTTTGCCTGACAGCCAGCTACCATTTCACCTTCAATTTAGATTCCTTTGCCTTCTGTTGTGGATAGTAGTGATGACGGTTATGTTTATTCCCATAATATTTGTGTTTATTTCACGATCTGGTCAACAAAAACATGCTACGTCTGGCTTCATCAAACGGAAAAACAACAAGAACGCTTTCTATGTGCTCAAAAGCTAAAATTAATTGAGTTTTTTTCTGATAGTTCTTCATAATAGTTTACAAACTGCCTTATTTCTTCAGCAATGCAGAATTCAATTTGTCAAATGTATTCCGCCTCTACAGACGCACATTGACATTTACTTGCAATAAATAAACTGCGTTCATCAGTTAAGAAAGACCACTAATTAAACTCCTTGCTCATAATAGAAACTTATTTGATATGCTAATATTGAAAGAGGCAAAAATGGATTTAAATACTAAACTATGTAATTGGAGGTCAGAGAGCTATTTCTAACAGAAAACTTTCCAAGGAACATGCGATAAAATGACATTTCCAACTTTTTTCCTGTTGTGGTTGGCTACATATGGAAATTGTGAAGGAAACTGAAAGCCTGTGGAGAAATGTGGCAGGAACATGTGTGCCTACTACATATATATATGTCTCAGAATCCTCTTCCCTCCTGTATACATTATCATATGCTATCGAATTGATTCCATTTCAATGTGACGCGAATGCCTGTGGATAGAATCTGACACGGCAGACAAAATGGGAAGCCATAGCAAATTCAGGCTACTTTATTTCTTCAATCGTAACAGAGATAGGTATTTCAGTGCACTATTTTCTTTCCAAAATATCAAGTACATATTACTGAGTGTTCCTAAAAATTTGGCATTCTATGATTATTATACTTATTGTATATATGTCTGTATCCGTCCAAAAGTGCTTTAGATTCAACATCTGCACCTTTAAATACTATGCTAGCGAATATTATGGGAAATCTAGCTTGGAAATAAGTTTTTCTATGTGCATAATACATATATTTGGACATTCTCAATCCACATCCACATCCACCTACTTAAATTATGTATGTAGGTAACAACCTGTACCTTTTATCTATAGAGATACACACTCGGTGCACTATTTTTTACATAAAGAAATGTAACTGGCGAAAGGGCTTCAATATGTAAATTGAACAGTTGTATTTTCTTTCGTTTGTTCCTATTATGGGACTCTCGTCCTTGTTTACAGACTTGTACTTCTTTCTTAGAACTTCTCTTTCAGATATCTAGGTATTTTCCTCGCAAAATAACAAAATTTATTTGTGTGATGATGCACAATAGGTACATTAGAGGACGTCATGCATATAAACAGCCTTTCGGCGCAGGCAGGTAGATTTGACATTAAAATCTAAGTATAAATATTTTTCTGGGTCAGTAGGCTTTTAAAAATCCATCTTCAATTTCAAAAGCAATTCTTTGACTACCTACTGTATTGTATACTGTATCACTTATCACATGAACGCTTAATATTACAATATACTACGCATTACAAAACCTAGTGCGTTATAACATTACTCAAGTAGGTACCTACATATATTTTTGGTGATAGTGATAGTATTACATTTATACAACTTCACAAAGTCCTGGTATTTACATTAGTGCTCTCAAAATACTGTTTAGCATAGTCTAAGGCTTTCTGTAACAAAAAATTGGATAATATCTGGAGGAGAGCTCATCCTTATTATTTCATATGTAAAGCTAATATCGTCTGTGGACGAGATTCCTTGTGTCTAGAAAAGTTTGAGAAAAAAAAAGATGCAAATGTAAGTTCTGTTAAAAGGCAATCAAAACGAGTAATAACATAATTTGCATGTGTTACAATAATTCACATACGAAATGTCAGTACCTAATGGATTTTTCTGTCCTCACCTACGAAAAAATATGTATATAGGATTTTTTTCCATGGGTCAATATTGATCCTGTTTAAAAATTACAGTGCTTTTTCAATGGAATCGAAGGAAAAAAGGATTTCTTGTGTAGAGTAGCTATGTGGGTGGTTGCGTGGAAGAATGTTTTATTAGGATGATGATGGTATTATTCTGAATATGTGTAGATATGTGCATAGTTTCCCCGGTACGCAGTAAATGGTTTTATGGATTTCAACTGACAAAAATGATCGGATTATAAGGATGACACGTCCCTCTGCAAAAGATAGACTGACAGATAAAAGGGAGGCAGGAATCCAAACGTCACATCATATCCCAGTGAGTTCCACATACAACGAAGTAGTACATGAGTGAAGTGACTAGCATTGGCCAGCCACCCATACTCAAAATATTCGAATTGTTTACAAGTTCATGGCAACGAGTCATCACTGATCATATTCACTAGTTTTTAT
>JAAAYG020004705.1:12244-28635 GCA_009936455.2 Tomocerus minor
AAGGCTGTGCATCTATAGGATCTATACCGGCTTATTGTTAGCTGATGTTTAACTCAGATGTAGTTAAGTAGTACGTACACACGTAATCATACAACCACGGAGCATTCTCCCTTTCACTATACATTTATTTACCTATAATAAAAAGCAATGGCTACCTACGCTCTTTACACTCACATTACACCAAACATATATTTTCTGTCCTGAGGCCTAGAAACAAACTAAAATACTTACATTTTTAAACCTCTCGACATCAGCATCAGTTCAAATACTTCTAATGCAAGTTACAAAACAGTCAATTCTATTTCTATTGCATACTTCTCCCATTGCATTCTTACAATTTTACTCGTTGTTTTATGCAATGGAATTTATAGTCATTTATATAGTACTTTTAGTAATCGATAAGCATTTAGGTAGCTAAGGGGCAGGCTATAAAGAATGCTTTAGAACTTCAATATCCTTAAACAGCATGCAAAGTCATAGAAAAATTATACAAGTAAAATATTCTGCTTCTATGTTGCAAATAGATGCAAGTTGTAGTCAAATATCGCCAAATGAAAATCATTGTTTTGCAACTTTGCAAATGTTCATATTATACAATTTTAATAATAGATATGCTAAGTGAAATTAGTAATTAATAACGCTACAACGCGTTCATTATCTCACACTCGTTTTCACATCTAAATTAATTTTTGTAATGGTATTTGCCTAAGAATTTTATTTCACATGTGCAAATATTCTGTTCTATAACTTTGTACAGGTGGTTCCTTTATAGTATTTATGCGTTGTATCTGATTAATATTGAATCGGAAGTGAAAAACATCGGTTCCATGGAAAAGTAATGAAAGGCATCGAAAAAGTAAGTGTATTAGTATGAAACCATGTAATTAGGTAAAAGCACAAGGATTGGTTTTATGCCAATTGCCATTTTGTCATTGAATGAGAGTAAATAGAGAATTTATTTTAGCTCAATCCCTCTGTGATGCATAAATGTGGTTTGTAATGATAATAGTATGTTGGGATTGAGAGAACAACCTAATAACTAACAATCAAACAATATGTATTAAAAAAAAGGTATGGTGTATGTATGTTGGTATAAATACGCCCTAGTACACAAGGCACACAATAACTGCCTGTATGGTACATGACACATAATTATATCTCTAACATGAACACATGCAATCCAGCAATTTTTATCATTATTTTATTCCACCTAGTTAGGTTGTGTTTAGCATAATCGGAAAATAGCAGCTGCAGTGTGCTTTTAACTATTCATTGAATAATTATAAAACGTATGTCACTCGAGAATTGATATATGGCGGTGGGCTAAGGAAGAAAACTGTTATACTTATAGCTACGTTGACTAAAAAATACAAATAGGTTGCATATGGAATGTGATATTGTGTTATTATGAGTTATTATTATATGAGTTAGACATTGGAAGTACCGGGAAGGAGAATAAAGTAGAATGTGATATGGAAAGAGACATTTATGTTGATATAGCTATGTAAATGGGAATAGGTAGAGATGTATGAGTGCAGTAGTAGAAGTTATGCTTTTCTGTTCTGCGTATTCCCAATAGGGAATGGATAGGCATGGCGATAATATTATTAGTTTATTTTTGAGACATGCAAACTTATTGTGTCGTATCAAGTAGTAGGTACAAGTAGAGTAGAGTAGTAGCGTACTGAAATAGAGAGAGAGAGAGCGAGAGACGAAGTTAGTTGATGTAACATAACTAGAACAGAAAGCAGACGCAATATTTATTATGCTTCTCTTGCACTGGATGGCATTGTGCTATATTGATATATCCGCCTCTGTCTCCTATTTAACTATTATTAAGAATTACATGGGAATATTATATGGAATAATACATGTCTACATGTAATACATATCAGTTGCATTTACTCTGAGAGAAGAGAGAGAGAGAGAAGAAGGATAGAGTGAGTGCATGTAGATTGTGTTATTGAGCTGTAGGCTTATAAATGCTATTATACAGTCAGATGGTCAGATATATTTATTATATGAGTTTTAAGGGATTACATTTCAGTCGAGAACACAGAAGAAATACTAAAGCAAACACTGCACTGGATAATATTCTCCACTTTCCTTTAAGTCTTCAACTTCTCTCTCTCTCTCTCCTGTCTCCGCTACAGCAAACTACACATTTCCACAGAGAGAGAGAGAGAGACTTGTACATAATATAGGAGTGTATTATTACATGAAAGTAGTAGCAGAGGCGAAGTAGAGGAAAACTTAAACTACTTTACCTATTACTTACTTACAATAATGTGGTATGCTGGCTTCACTTAGCTACAACTCTCCTTTTCCTAGGGTGCTTATGTTTTATAAAGTTTGTATGAATTCTATAGGCTGATATGTAGTATTGACTATTCGGGGAAAAGTAAAGTAAGTGGCAGATAAAATAAATAAAAGCTTGGTCTTGGCTTTTATTCTACGACGACGGCTGCAGTTGTGCAACTTCCTACGTTCACATTCCGACCTTATACTCTATATATCTCTGTTTCTGACTACTACATATAGAATACAGACTACTACGTAATATGTTGATGTATTTACAGATAGCAAAATACTACATTCCCTATTCTCATTCTCCGCACTACTAGAAATACGGATATAGGAGTGCAGGAAGGCTAGTCATGTCTTTAGTCAGAATAAAATGGTATAGAGTTCTTTAGTGCACATACGAACACATACTGACTCAGTATTACTATTCTTCTGCTTTACTGTACTTCTGATTTGCCAGAAATACAAGAGTGAGACTAGGAACATGAAATGGGAAAAGGAACCTCTTGAATGGAAAACATTACATAAAACACACCAAAGTGGATCATGTTATACTGCTCCCTATAGTTCTGTTTCATACAACTTTTATGAGTTCACTTCTTCCACGTTTGTCTCTCATCTCTTTACCAACTACAAAGTCTTACCTCTACACGATAGTGGTATTTATTGCAACACACAAGGCTTCCTCCAAATACCCGCCGCATATATACAGCCATGCACTCCTCTTCATCTATTTGCAATGCATTTAGCTCCTACTTCTTGCTGTTGCTCCCTATTCCTCCCAACTAATATCTATCTGTACAAGAGCTGATAGAAACAACCATACATACAACAACCAACCTCGGAGAAATAGACTATCGACTAAAAGAACGCTTTTCAAACGGAATTCCAAAGACTTTTGCTTTGTGAAAAATTACTTTCCTTTTCACCGCTCCTTCTCCCGCTATTTCTTCACTGCCATATAGTCAAATACTTCATTCGCATTACTTATTTCCCCTTCCTCAGCCTTTACACCATCTCTTTTTGGGCTATTTACACAGAAAATCCATAATGTCTCAAAAGTCCTAGAAGGTTTCAATTCCTCACATCCATTTCCTCCTATAATGTGTCATTGATTCGGAATTTGCTTTTTGGCAGATGAATAATTTTTCATCTATATACCTAACAACTTTTATCTCAAGTTTTTGTTGTATTGTATTGTAGCTTGTATAACTCTTTTTCTCATTTTCCTCTTCATAGAGATCAGTTTTGTTATAGGACACAATGTAAATTCAAATGGCGTCTTATTTGAGTACAATATTACTTAAATAAATAGTAATTTTCACTAATAACCACGCTAACCAGAACCAAATTACATAAATCCATATGTCTATGTATATTAAGTATATGGATTTCTGTATGCATATAAGTATAATACTATAATATTTGTAATCGTGAAATTTTCTGGTATATGTAACGTACACAGTGTACTTAGTAGCTTACTAAATTACTACACGATAAATTGAGCATTTATCTGTATGTGAGATTGCAATTATGTTTGTTCTACCAATGCTTTCATATGATATGATAATTGAATAAATTAGTAGTGGTGAACGATAAGGTATTATCTTTTTCGTTGGCTGCAGAAAACAAATGTTTGGTTTAGGAAGCGTAATAATAATGAAGGAAATAATTTCCATTCAGCATTGAAATATAATCGTATGATAATGTCTCTCGTAGCATTCAATCGTATAATTGTTACTTCTTTTGCATAACACAAATAAATTACATTTATTTACATATATCAATACACACAACCGTGCGTCAACGAATGTCACTATTACGTTTATTTACGAGATAATTGCGTCTAATAATAAATAAGTAGAAAATCCCTATAGAACGCTTACATCAATGTATACCTACTTTTATGTGCAGTATGGAAAGCAACGATGGCAGGGGGCTGAGCCAGTTGTGTTCATTATCATTTCAATAGAATAAGTATGCTTAAAATATGGATATGAACTATTGGAGTTTCTCCATAAGATGTTTTCCCAATTATATCAATGCTTTATTACTATTATTACTCATTTTATTACTCATTCATATAGTGCGCAGTGAATGCTTCACAGGTTATCAATGTTCATACATTACCTAGGTAGTTTAGTATTGTCGTACGTTCGAGCACGGCAAAAATTTCAATTGATATCTTCTTACCAATCTAATACTTTGATAAAAATAATGTGGAAAAACATTATGCTTATCTTAATATTTTTCCTAAATTTGTGGTTTGCCATCCAAAGAGAAATTGTATTTATTTATCATTTCAATTGTTTTTATCCATTCATTACCTAGTTGCATACTTTTTCTGGGGATGAGTAGCTGGGGCAAGGACGTGATGGACTTGAGCAAATTCCATGCATAATGCAGCATTTAGTTGGTGAAGTATTATGGATTAACGTAGACACAGAAATCTACGAAATGATGTTTAGGGGAAGGCTGCGGTGGTTGTCTCACTTTTATATTGACGTGTTACTTGTTCATGTAACATATTATGTTATCTCCTGGTGCAGGCAAATAAATGGGTAATGTAGCGTAGCCATCAAAACGAAAATGGTAAGTGTAAGGTACACCAGAAAGTTTACTAATGATAGCACTGGATTATTACTTATACCACATTCTATTTAATGAAGTTATATATACTACCTTATGTTCTATATAAATATACTGATTAATGCTGATACTTTAGTCTGTCAGTATGAATGTGTAGGCCTAACTGTTAGATTAGGTTTAGGCATAACATGTATTACAATTCTGATCTGATGCAAAGCTTATTATTCTATATAATCCAAGCTGCATTGTTGATAAAGTACTCCAGACCAGCAGACACTTGTGTCGACCAATATTATTAATTCTAGTACGAGGAATCGTGCACCGTGCTTGTTAATATTTTCAGGGTAATAATAATACAATGACGAATGCCTAAATCTCATATCGACTTCAATTTTATTATTCATTTCCCTTTGCGTATAAATTACATGGTGATGGGACTACATCAACAGACAACTTCACCTCACACAGTCCAGCATTATAAAATTGTTTGAAAAGGTCTTCTTTGAATTTTTACTTATATATTATGACTGTATATTTTCTAATATGAGAAGGGTATATTATGAGTTACGATAAAATAGCATACAAGAAATAACAATCTTCCTCTTACATAGTGAAGGAATAGTTATTCATGCAAGACGTGATTTCGAATTCGAAGGGAATGGTATCAAAGCGTATTTTTATGCAACTGCCACAATATAATGCTTATATAATGTGACGATATTTATTTTCTGTTTTATATAAGACAGTTATATAACATGTATAAGGATGAAGTTGATTTCAGTAATGGCCATTGTCAGGGAAATATTTCTCCCTCCCTCTTTCTCGTTTGCTTTACTTTGTCTCTGACTTGACTTTTTTCATTGTAAACGTCGAGTTATTTCTACTTGAGCAGCATTAGCATGTATCTTCAACAAATAATGTGTATAAATACAAAATGTGTATATGTATTCTGTAGATAGTAGGAGTAGTGAGCTGTTTATTGTGACAGACATGACTGGAATGAATTAGTATAGACTCCATCCTGATAAGAATATGAATATGATGGCCTACCCTCTTTCTTATCAGTTCTACTAAATATGTATACTCTCCATTGTGCACATACTTTAACTTAAATGTTAAACGATGCTGCATTATAGGGAGAGGGTTTTGGTAGAGAGCGAGGTACCTGGGTTGGCGAGTTGAAATTGCCTGGACTCATCGTCGGATCTATTAGATATGCAGAATGAAATAATATGAATATTAGTGTTATTATTAGTTGGGACTAGTTTTCGAGTGAATATTAAGCTGCGCTATGGTGTGGTGCATTGCATGTAAAATGACTCATTTATTTCGATAATGTATCTTCATAAGAGTTAGCAGCTTAGCGATAGTGCTCCGTACAAATACAATTCACAGAGCAGACATTCAGTAATAAATAGACATGCACAGGGCAAGGAGTAATACAGGGAATAGAGCGAGGAGTGTGTGGAATAGATAGAGGAATGATGGCTAGCGAGTATAACAATGCCCACACGTAAAGTAACGTGTAAACTTCATAAACTGTAGAGTGTGTGTAGGCAATAATGCAATGTAAAGAAGTATTGGAGCTATACAGAGTGAGTCAAGTCTCTCGGATAGATAATAACGAGGAGCGGAGCAACAAAACATTAATATTGCTTGGCTTGCTCAGGCTGACATCATGGTTTAATGGCTGGCAATGCAACGAAATGGCTTAAGAGAGGATTCTTATATAGCGTTTATTGCTTTGCTGCTGCAGCGTATCGTAGTTTATCATGATGAGGATGTAACTATACTTATCTACGCCATCTTCTACACAATACATACATACGAGATGACTTGGAATGGAATGGACCAAGATTTGGGCATTACATCAGGACAGGACACATGTTTGGCAATACCGGGACTTAACTAACTATATAGACAGGCAGAGAGAGTGTATCTGTGCTAGTCAAGTCCAATGGCTAATGGCTATGCCAATAGTCAACCCAACAATGTTAATGTTATCTTCTATAAAGAATGATAATATATTAGGAACATGCAGCTCCTGAGCACTACAGCTCTATGCACATGCATTAAAGAATACTCATAGGCATTCATACATACATAGGAGGGATGTGCAAGGTATACTCTTGGTATTTACGTGACATTATTACATAGATACATATAAATACGTTTATGCCATGCCTACATTCTGTATCTTTCAGTTATCCAGACAGGAGGAGAGAGAGGGCCTATAGGCATTTCCTATAATGTTTCCTTCCAGATCTACTTGCTAGCTAGTGTAGCAGTGTATTTGCTCAAAGTTCTGTTTTCCATCTATATGTAGATGTAGTGGAGTAAGTATAAGATGCGTTCGTTAAGAAGAGAGAGAGAGAGAGAGAGAGAGAGAAGATGGAAGAAAAGAGGGAAAGTACCTATATCTAAAAGAGTGCATATCACTTTAATATATGTACTATTTACAGGACCTAAACCTTTAGGCTATGTGATGTGATGTAAGTTTTCCAACTCCAACAAATCTCTTACATAAGCTAAGCAAGTACCTAAGTAAATTATGGTGAAGTACCTACATCACAGATAGAGACAGAACAGACATGTACTATTAAAAGGTAAGTACATATTACGAAACACAAAAAAACCGTATAGGCAGTTCAAATGAAACCCTAAAAAATCTACAATGGGAGGGTGGATAGGGAGTGCTATAGAATCTTAGGAACTACATCTTATAGATCCCAGAATTTCCTTCGATATGCATTTCCAGAGATAATAAACTAATATATAGTCACTCCACACACATACATATAATCCCTTATTCCGCTTTTATGCAACCTATATATAGATAGACAGACAAATGTACATAGCTACATGCCAATATGTATCTCTACAGAGTGGGTATCTGTCTCTACTAGGAAACCATGCTATCGTTCACGGAGAAGGGATTAGAGGAAAACATAGAATACATTGTTTCCCTCGTTTCCCTTCTCTTCTCCAGTTATATTCTTCACTTGAGACAAGACAGTCGGTCCGGGTCCGGGAAACTTTTTTTTCCTCCTCTTCTAATTTCCTCCACATATAGCAGAAACGGAGCTGTTACATCTTCTAACGTCTGCTCTCTGCACACCATTATAGAAACACAATGCAATAGTACAAATATCTATTCCAACTCGCTAGGTACCTTATAAACTTATAACGTCTATAGATTAGTAGTTACTGGGGAGACATTACTAGTTTATACACACCAGTGCAGATACAAATACCCTTTTTCTTTACATAGATTTAGGATACAAAGAACTAGATTATATTATCTCTTCCTATAGCATTCTTTTCTTTTTGATGGAAGGGAGCTTTTTATCTGCCATGAGAGTTTCCTTTGCTTTTTACCACCTTCTCCATTTAATATTATTCTACGAGAAATAAATGGAGATTGCATTTTCGATTATTTCCCTAGACCAGATTCACTTTTAACCAATAAATGCCAATGCTATATTTAAATTAGACACTCTCTACGTAGCACTACAATTAAAAGTCAAGAAATCGAGGACGATGTTGAGAATTAATCCACAAAACTAGAAGAAAGCATCATTGGGATTTTTTTTGTTTTTAAATTGTATAGTTATAGATAGATAGATGATAGACAGTAAGTTGGCTAGGAAGTCTGGATAAGAGAACGGTGTTAAAGAATCGACATTACTAAGTAAGAAGATAGTTACTTAAGAATAGAAATAAAATTTATACAGAAAGTTTAGTTTAAGCTGTATCTTAAAGAGTGGGAAAAGAAAATGATATGACTAGGATGGATGCGGTAGTAGTAAGTTGCTAGTTAGTATTAGTTTAGTTTAGTAGTGAGGGAGTGAGTGAGAGTTCTAGGAAGAGAAGAGAGTAGGGATAGGCTACTAAAAAGTAGTAAGAAGGAGAAGGACTCCCTATTCACTGTACAAGTTCGGAGGAGAGGAACTACTATTACAATTTACAAAGTTTAGCGAGTTGTAGTTTGGCCTGGAAGGAAAGTTTCGTCAAGGCAATGGCAAAGTAAAGAAAAGTAAGATTAGGCAGTTTACTCAGAGTTTACTTTAGTTCAGTTGTGCTCAATGCAAGGCAATGCAATGATGCAATTCAACAACGGAACGAACGGCAGGGCAAACTATTTTACTTTACTTGACTAAAGTCGGGCACACACACTCACAAAGAGAGAGAGAGAGAGACTCACTCACACTATTTAGGGAGGGCTGTGTATGTATGGTGGCTACTATTATATAAAGTCCTTCCTTCCTACTCCTTACAACAGCTACACTAATAAAAAGGAATTGAGGAAAGTTTAATAAAGTTCGCCTCCTTTCTCCCTACAACTTTAATGTTTCCTCTGTCCATCTATCTCTATATTATCTACTTTCACTCTCTCTCTATTTGTCTACACTGCACACTTCCTTTCATATCTCGGCACTATTATAATCCCTTCTTCCATCCAACAAACCCGCAAATCCGTTATTTACCCTTACACATAGCTACCTAAATGCACAAATTACGTAACTACAGTCTAAAGGCACAAATTATCATTCGACATCCTTACATGGAAAAATCAAACATTCTTTTCTTACTTTCTTCTCACTCTTTAATGGAATCAATTATACAATATCAAACTTTTGTTTAGCAATCTGTCAAGTTAGGAAATTAAGAAAGAGTTTATAAGAGTCTTCTATTATATTCTATATAGGTATCTGTTATTCGTAGTTAGTATATGTCGTTCGTGTCAGGCTTATTTTCAATAGCTCTTTTAAAGAATAAACTTTATTGGCTTCATCCATTTTAAGAATACGCGGAAATATTATCCTCAAACTATTATTTCTTAGCTACAGTTTAATTTCATTATTTCAATCCTTCTGTGTATTTTGTCATACTTAGAATTTGTGATTAAAAGGAAAAGTTTAATTGCGTGTGGGATATGAGAAGGAAATTATTGTACGTAGGTATATATCTCTGTAAATGTGTTTTTGCCAGTTATGTACGAAAAGGACCTAAGCGCATTTACTAACGTCTTTACTTGAATTATAAAAGTAGTATTGTATATGTGTATAGTTAAAGTAGAGTAAGTATGTATTTAGTTTGATAGTAGTTTAGTTTTCCAATTTGTAACTAAGTAACATGGCAGTACAACTTTTAGTTTAGTCTTGAGGTTTACAAATTATCATTACGAACGTCTTCTACTGAATAGAGATCTCTGGGGATTCCTGACTTTTTCTTTACTATCTTCATCTCCAAAGATGATGATGCTCCTATTAGACAAAACTTAAGACAGAGAATAATAGTAAGAAAAACTTTTTCCACGACTTTAGTTTTCTATGGATGCGTATAGCAAAGCTACATAGATAGTAGTCTCCGTCTACCCCTACATTCTCGGTTCTCTTTTCCTTAACCCTAAAGCTTCTTTACTCTACCAAACTTATCAAAACCATTATTATCCACATTTAATTCGCCGAAGCAAATGTTTGTTGTGGAAGGTTAACACTACATGACAGAATGCTTATTATTATAACTCCTATTGCTATGCTGTCACCAACTAATCGACTTAAACTTTGAACTTTAGCTATTAATTTTTACGACTTGACAAGGTTTCCACAAAAGAAAAATTACTTCGTCTTAAAAAATATTATTACCTGCAGCATGACTATATTTTACACAGAATAAATTTAAACGCAAGGTGCTGACAAATTCGAATCATTTTTGAAAGACATGTATTTATCCCGTTGTACTGCTAATACAAAAAATTAAAAAAAGAAAAACTGTTACCAATTTTATGACAAGATTTTTTTCCATTTTTGCAATAAATTATTTTAGGAAATGGATAAAAGTCATATACTACTACCTAAGTTATTCTATAACATCCCAGTAGTGTCTCTCAACGCCAAAATTATTACTTTCTATAATAACCACCATACATACAGGGCAAGAAAATTGTACAAGTAATTATTAGAATTTGGAATTGATTTTATTTTGAAAAGTTTGCATTTTTCTACTAGTGTTCCAGAATAGGTACCTATTTGAAACGCTGTATTAACTTAATAAGAGAACTATAATAATATTATGGGCTGTACATACTGAAAGGATGTAAAGGGCATAAACATGCGTCTGGTAAAATAAAAAATGATAAATGTATTTGATCCATGACATGTAATAAATAGCAGACGAGTAGCATGTGAAATTACTTTCAGTTTTCTCAGACTTACGATTAATATAACTTCAGCATCTCTTTTAGTATGTTTCTATATTATTATTAGATTACTTCATAGTGATATCCCAATTTAAACAGCAAGTAATCACCAAGAGAATTTATAAACGTGGAGAGGAAATAGTATTAAAAAAGCTCCCTCGTATTGAATGTCTTCTTAAATAACTGCCTAGTAGGAAGAGTAAGTACAGACAGATAATAATAATATAAGTCTATTCACTATGGGTGCATTAAATCGATGATATATAGCATGGAAGTGAATAGTCTCATTCTCATTCCCTATAGATGCCTTTGGTTCTGACAAATACTAAGCTCTCTGTAATGTAAATTAAACGAATAGTACATAATATGTACATTGTAAATAGCTAGCAGTAGTAGATGGTCGTTCTCAAACGTATCAGGTTCATGCATAAGGTATTTACCTAACATATAGGTATTAAAAGTATGTTTTATAAGGATACAACTACGTCGTTTTCTTTATTACTTGTCTTTATGTTTATGCAAGCTACAGTCAAAATATAAAGAATTTACTATATCTAATATAATATGTATCCAGTAAGAGCACGAAGTATCGTATGTCTTGTACTATGTCTGTCTGTCTGTATAATAAGCTGTTCTATCTACGTAACATTACAGATACAAATACTGACATACATGTATGTGATGTGCATTGCACACAGTGCACAGGACTTCCAACTTCTTCTGGGTATCTATAATAAAATACAGGATATAATATATGATGCCTAATACAATGTAATAATGTAGCTATCATGTCAGAACTACCCAAGCATGTAAGATTATGTACAGAGTTTTTATTAAGTACCAATGTAATTCTAAATAAAAGCTACAGATAAATTTATAAACTGATTGAAAAAATATAACAACGTTAGTAATCTATATACCTGCATAAAATGTGTTGGAAAAATTATGTCAAAATCATAAAGTTTCTATATAACTCAAAGTCCCTTCAAACAAATTGACATTCATCTCTAGCATGTGATTTTGGCGTGTATCTAAGGCCTCGCAATGGTAAACTATTAATTTAAATAGAAAAATCATATTTGTTAACAGCACAAAAAAGTTTTTAATGGCATTAATGCATAAATGGATATTTGAAAGGGAAGCAATAAAATAAATAGATAGATGGACGGGTTGGAAGTTGGAATGGAGGAGGGATTATGGAGCTCCCTGTAGATAGCAGTAGATTGTGTATCATGTAATGTAATACGTAGAAGAAGTAGGTAGGTAGTAGTGCATGTAGGTTTGGTTTTAGTCTGTGAGAATAATAGAATAGATATAAGGAGGATATCTGCAAAGAGATACTTACATATTGTAAGGAACAATTCATGCAGCAGGAGTGACTGTAATGTAATGGTAGTAAAGTAAAGTAAACTAAAGTAAAGAAGTAGAGGCAGGGAGTTTATAAGAAGAAATGAGTCTCATATTATAGCATAGAATAGAACGTATTTGGTCTGTATGCCTGGAATGGAAATGGAGGGGTAGGGAAAGTACAGAAGCCTCCCAAAGCCCAATGAACAAGATTTCAGTCAGGTTAGAGGAGAAGAGTCCCAAAACTCGGTACAGTTGCATCAGTGAAGGTCGACACTGTTTATTGTTGAATAGAGGAATACATAGCATAGGACAGGAGCGATATAATAGAAGGAGGAATAAAGGCACGACTCACGATCACGATCAGCAAACGCGTAACGACTTGGCTCTTCTATATCTACATCTACTCCCATTGCATCCCTTCATGCTTTTAGACGCTATGCAGCATATTTCGGGCCTAGCCACTATATTTAAATACTTCTTTTATACACCACTCAGACAACATACACAGCTTACTTTATTACATTTCACATGCTTGCGATAGTACATACATAGGCGATACGATGTACGTACGATATGTATTTATATACATCTGTAAAACCAAGCAACGACGTACCAGTACCATACTTGCAGTAGAGTAGGATATTACGTACCTAACCTAAGTAACAACTAACCGTTCCGTCTCCTAGTAGGCTCTTTATTATAGCCAGTACAGGCCGAGTACAACTATGTCTTCTCTATCCATTTCTATAAAATACACGATCACTTCTAAATGATTATAACCAGTTAGTAACATTATGCTACATTTATACAGAACTATAGTTGTCTGAGAAGCCATAGAATAGTGCGAGGGACCCATAGTGCATACATGTTCACAACTACATGCAAGTGTACATTTAGTACATAGAAGAACTATCTATCGCATCGCATGCCATGCAATGCCACGCCATCATATCCTTATACGAGTCTAGTCTAACCTACCTTATCTTCCCCATGCCTTTGCATTACACACATTACAAGGGTGATTCAGCTCCATCCACTACTAACTACCTACTGCCTCCTATGAACACACTATCTGTGTCCTAACTACTACTTCATCCTTTATTATGGCTACATGCACTGTACTCACACTCATACTCACACTACATTCGACTTGGCTCTGCGCAGCCATTATATTTATCCTCTTACTACTATTGTGCTATTGGATTGGAGTACATACTACATGGAATACCAAGACAAAAGCTACCTATTTCTAATGCACAAACACATACCTAAGTGAGCTAACAACCTAAACTTTGCTTTCTGTATGCGCTACACACTCACTATGCATACATTTATATGCATAAACCCTGTGCATGCATCACTTACTTGCTCTCTACCTCCTTTTTCACTGCATCCACGATTTTACGCAGAAGAGCTTCTTTCCGTTTTAATTCTTTCAACCACAAAATGAACATAATTAGGCGATATTGCTTATCTATCACTATGTAAATCATGGAAAATGGCGCATTTTTGACACTCACTACCGTCTCTTTGTTTGCTAATGCTACATGATTCACTTGCGATGCATGCTATGCATCCTTTCAGTTCACAAATTATCTATTTGCACTAGCTATAGAATGGACAGAAGTTTTAAAATATAATATTGACTTTAGATTTTTTTGTCTATCAATATGGCGTCGGGATTTCAAAATTCTGATAAATTTTTCTCAGACTAGGAAAGTATTCTTGTGATATTTTGATTATTCATTGTCGAAACTTTGAATCTGATAATCGGATTTCCAATAGGAAATCCTTAGTTACAAGTACTAAGAGTACAACAGATAAATAAATAATATATGCGGTAGAACGGTTTGGATAGGAGTTTAGTAAATTATCCTAGATGTGTCTTGCTTAATATATTAGTAGTAAAGAATATTTCAGGTTTATGTACATACATATTATATTATTGCTCGCATGTAAACTTATTTGTAATGTAAGCTTTAGCTGCGAGCTGAAGACTTCTTATCTATCCCATTCCCACTTTTTGCCTCATCGTTTCTTTTCTTTGTTTGACCAGAACTACCTATCTGCACTAAATGATGTGAGATATACTTATGAAGATACTTACCTAGTACATATACATACCTATACACAACACTAACAACATGACAGTACCGACGACCATGAATTCTATTATAATATCACCTAGCATAATTTGGGTTGGGTTTAAGCCCAAGTATACTCATCTCGTTCGTTTTAACATTTTTGCCTCTGCCATCGAAATAACGCCTCTTATTCCTTATATACTCTTCTTTCCTTTTCTTCTCTCGTTTTTGCTGCATTTGGTATTAAAA
Organism: Tomocerus minor; assembly: GCA_009936455.2. Classification (NCBI taxonomy): domain Eukaryota; kingdom Metazoa; phylum Arthropoda; class Collembola; order Entomobryomorpha; family Tomoceridae; genus Tomocerus; species Tomocerus minor. The sequence goes on from JAAAYG020004705.1 coordinate 27,023, forward strand.
TCTATTGCGTCTTGTTTAGTTGCGTCGTTGTCGTTTCGTTTCTATCTTTATGTTACTACACAACAAAGTACATACTACCTGTGTACTATAGGATACATAATAATGCAATGGAACGACGAAATATACAGCTTATAGGTACCTAGGTTAATCAAAGGACGTAGTGTTATTGAAATACCAGTTGTAGCGGTTCAATGGTGTCGGGTATGAGCCAAGGCATGTCTATAACTTTAAGAATGACTTCAATTTTTACACTTGGGCCACTTCCAAAATCAACGAAATCAATTTTTCTAATCAACATGTTGCATTGTTACAAGATTTTCCCATGAATAAATTCCATTTTCTGATTTTTCGCAGACAATGTAATTCTGTGCAGCTCTTATTTTAAAGTTAGGAAATTAATACCATTGTTTTCAAATACAAATCAACTAACTAATAGTAAAGTAGCTTCCAACATACTTGGATATTGCGTTGTTTGTAAGCTAGCAAATTAACAGTCAGTTTTATAATATTATAACTAGCGTCATAAAATAATTTTAAGCAAGCTGATTCCTTCTCTTTTCATTTCGACTGTTTTTGATGTGTGATTTTTTTGATGTTTGATGGATGCAAATTGAGATCAATGATGGATTTAGCACGTACACAGTACACAGAGGCGTCGGTTTTGTTTTGTACGTGGTAACTGCAAGTTGAGACAAACTTTGTTTCACTTGCGGTGAGACTACTACAAAGTCTTTGTAGCACATATGTACTGCCCTCTGCACTATTTAGAGATTAGGTATCTTTTAATAAATTAATAACGTCAACAACATGCGTCCTTTGTTGCTTTTCAGCTTCCTATTTTTATGGTAACTCTAAAACGGTTTGATGAAAATTCATTTTATCGCTACAAGAAAATTGTCGTAATTGTATACATAATTATGAATTCATAAATAATTATCTGACCAACAATATTATTATATATTTTATTATACTTCAATAATCAATAAATGTATGGTGGTTTTGTGGGACTATTGACGTGCGGAAATATTATATTTTTCCTAGAAGTAATTAATGAGCTACTTTAGAACATTGCTTAAATGAGCTGTTTAATACTGAACAAAATTAGTTTGATTTTATTGTTTAACGCTATACATAAATAGCTCATTACAATGCCGTTGTTACACAACGAAGTGCATATTCATTTTATTATGCTATATTATGCTTATGCCAGTGTCATTGGAATATTCATACATTTAATGCGATGTTTAAATTTTTACTATAATTAAGCCTGTTTCTGAAAAAGCAAAACTACAGTGTCCATTATTTACTTTGCAGGAAAAATTTTTTATTTTGAAAATGAATGCAATCCACTGAAAAAAGTCCTACAAATTTTTGAAATACATAACTCCTAATGCGCAGAAAGTTCTACGCAGTCGTATTAATAGGTATAACTGTATAATATAATAATACACAGAAAGGAAATAAACATTACAAACTTCAGTTGCATTATAATTTAGAGCTGTGATCAAATTTTCGTAATCAGTCCATGAAAATAAGTTTTCACGAATGGTGTACGACAGTTTTTTTTACACATTGAGTCTCATTAATCATTGAATTTTGAGTATGAAATTATT
>JAAAYG020004716.1:0-28631 GCA_009936455.2 Tomocerus minor
TTTAGGAGTGCTTCTCGCCTTTGGAGTAAAGTCCGTCGTAGGAGTAAAGTCTGTCTTTGGAGTAATTCCCTCCTTAGCAGTGATTCCTGTTAGGAGTCCTTCGCTCTTTGGAGTCGTTCCATGTAATCTTTTCCTATTTTGCCTGGGAATAACAAGCTGATAAGTGGATGTGTTCCTAGCTTAATACTTCAGAATTAAATTAAAAAAAATAAAGCTATAAAGAAAACATGAAAGAAAAGACATCAAAGGAAAACATAGCGTCTGTTTGGCAGTCGAGTTTGTATGCTTCAACAAATAATTCATTTATTTCCGAGAAATTTTCCACCATTAAATTACATGTTAAGTGCTATTTATATAATGCTTAGTTAAAACAGCAGCGTCAAATGCCAGTCAAAAACTTGCCAAATAATGTCATAGTATCCATGCAAAGGCTAAACTAACAACTAGACTACACATAAAATGATTTCAATTGGGCTTAACATTATGTAATGTTGTATAAACCCACGCTGGAATGAACATGGTTAAGACTAGGATTCAAAGAAGACAATTATTGCAAAGATTGTAGAATAAAGCAGAGAGGTAACGAGATAAGTGGAAAATCCTACCAAAGCGACTACTTTTCCTATTGCAAATCTATATACTTGGAAAGGGGAAATTAAAGTTTAAAGAGACTTGCATATTATAGTCCAGGGATACAGCTAATTATTTCGTAAGTATTATTGAATGGTACACGTTAGCTGGGTGATTTATTATGCACTATTCTGTGTGAGCATGCACTTGGTACTTACTGCATGCTCACTATTACTGTGAATTGATAAGTGGTTATTTTAGGAAATATATAGTTACTGTAATTGAAGTTGAAGCTGAAAACCAGCAATTATGAGAGCAGGGAAGGTAGACAAACAAGGCACTCAAGAAAACTCTCCTCTTTCCCAACTTGTCATCTCTGTCGTCAACTGAGACTTACACGGTAATTAACGACAGGCAGGCTCTAGAATGACTCAGTCAACGCAACGCAACGTAGTCTACTCAACGTGAGAAAACTTGGAGGCATATGGATATGAATCCTACACCTCCACTCTGATATTCATTGCATTTAAGAAAGACCTTGGATATCAGAAGAGTACCTACTTTCGCCTGCATAGCCCATTCAACTGTGATGCTTCATGTCATGGAGATAGGTAGAACATTTTGATGTTCGTTTTACCCGCTGGGATTTAATTCCAATCCATCGAATTAATTATTTAATTTGCACTTCACATTTTGTGCTTTCTTCTTGCAATTTCACAAATGAATTGAGCACTAAAATTACATTAATTCTGCGACAATAAAACTGTCAAGTGTACACATCATAAGAGCGAGAAAACTGACATCTTAGAAATGTAGCTGTCTGAATTTTTTGCTAAAATAACACATCTTTTGAACGACTCATTGTCGTTGAGATAATATAATAATTGCAAAAATTGCAAAAGTAAAACTTTTTTTGAAACCCAAACCACTATTTTGATTGCTATACTATTTTATTTCGTTCCATTTGAAGCAAAACGTAATGTTGGGGTTTACCTCCGTTACCCCTTGGTCCATAATATTTTATTAAATTCTTTTGTGAGGATTATTTCCTTATTTTAGTAGCTGTACAATTTAAAAAATTGGAGCAAAAATTCATCCATCCATGCAACTACACACACACAAATGATTCTGTGACATGATAAGGTGTCATAAAAAAAACGAGTTAATCGTTTTGTAATAGAAAATCATTGTGTAAGACGAAGACGAGCACTACTGAACTTCATTTTAGCCACATACTACACACATACCTCCCGCTAACTACTATGTCACACGTTTAGCTACAAGTGTATTTATATAGCTATACAAGATTTTCCTTATAAATGGACAGTCATGTACTTTAAAGAATTCTCTATCTGTCTACGTAGATTTTATACAATATGCACTAGAATTACAAAGGTAAATGGATGAAGACAATATTAATAGCAGGCTTACAAAAGAGGAAACTCGAGGAGCTGTTTGGAAACCACAAGTCTATGTGTAGTCACTCATCTGAATTCAATGTACTGTTTTGTTCACCTTCGAATCTCTTTGCTCTTGAGACATTTCTCATTTTTCTCTTCCTAAAAACAAGTAGGCTTTCGGAAAACTTGTAATTGTTTTCGATTCAATTGGTCGGAATTTCTTTCCGAAGATATACTGACGTTATAATTTACCCTGACAATGAATAATGACGAGACTGTGTTTATCTGTTGACTTTATTGAGCCAAATCTTCGCTCCAATGTACCAAATCTTTTAGAAACTTTTCGCTAGTAATTTTACTTTATTTGAACCTATAACAAGTCCATTTTTACATCAGTGAATTTTTTCTGTGGAGGAATGGGTACAAGCTACAAATGATCCTGCTCTGTATTATAATTATTAACGAAGCTAATTGCGAGAACTCACAAGTTTCCTTAATCTCAGAACAATTTGTTTAAGGAGATAATTAGCTTCTTTTAAGTGAAGGCTCAGATCGTAAATCTCTAAATAATTCTCAAATACTGTAAACTCAGTTTATAGGTATTCTCAGCAAAAAAAAACAGTTTGCTATTGGATACGAACTTATTTATAGCTTAGAGGCTAGTGGTTTTTTGTGGCAATACGCTTTTCGCTGATACTAAAAATAAAACAAGCGTAAAAATAAGACCGGAGTGCTAAAGTGGTATTTACGAATTGGATAGACTAATATACAATTACATAGCTAGTAGCTGAGCAATAGAGCTTTTCCAAAATCCGCTGCCTTAATTGATTGTTCATCAAAGTTGGGTTTAATTGGATGGCTAGTGGGAATTACACCTGTAGTATTATTATAGTAAAGATGGATGTTCATTATAGTTGATGCATTTGTATGAGTGACTCCTCTAACTCTGGCTACTCGTGCCTGACGTGACAGAACCAAGGCAAAAAGCTCACCACCACACCAGTTAGCTTTAGTTAACACTATTCTTCATTAAATTACGATCTTAATTGTACGCATGAGCTCGGCCCAAAGTGCGTATTCTGCCAGTTCATATTTATTTATATATATTTTAAGATAAGTAGAGTTGATCTGCAGTGGACATAACAATTAGTTTTCTCAAACTCCCCTCGATACAAGGAAATAGCATGCATCTATCAAATTTTAATGTGCCTACTTAAATACTTAAAGATGCACAGATAAATTCACTCGCTTTTACTGGGGCCGAGCTTCACTTTGTAGATACAGTTTCCATAAAGAGAACCAAATATGTTCTGTATTTTTGTGTGCATACGTCAATGTCTAGCCGAGCTAAAACTGTTAGAATCTGCTAAAACAGTCATTAACTCGATAATAAGTAGCAGCTGTGCAGTGAGACGACTGTGTTACAATTTACAGCTAGTTGAAGCTAAAAGTCTCTTCTTAAGGCGTGTATCCACGCTCTTCTCAACACGATGCATGGTTATGATGGTCACGGCAACTATAGCTAAATGCATAGGTAATATTAGATTAAATCTGTAGAGGACTAAAACTGTTAAACTGACAGAGATGTGTGGCTCCCTACGAAAAATTAAATGGAAAAGCAAAAGACTTTTTAAATTGCACGACTCGTCTGCCGCTAAGTAATCTCTGCTATTTCGTCATGAAAAGGAGCCTGAAAATATTTCCTATGAATTGTACAACGGGAAAATAATTGCAAAATTACGGTCATTTTGGGAACACTTTTTTAACCATCTAATATTATGCTCTCTTTCTCTGTACAGCGTAAGTTTTCTGTTATTAAATCCAAAAATACGCCACACCAACAAGGCATAATTTAAAATAATTATTTCGGGTATGTTTCATTAAAGATAACGTTATTATGAGATTGGCTGTACAATGAGTTCTTAGGAGCATATTTTATATATAATCCCATGTTAATTGGTCTTGGATCTTTCTTTCCAAGACTTCTTATAAATTAAGCCCACTACATTCAATTGACTTATTTGAAAAATTATATCATTATTCCTTCTAATATCATTCTACTGGTCAGCATGAGAATCACTTCTGCGTTCAAAGATTAAAAGCTTTGAAATGTAATGTGATTGAACGAATATCTGAAAAAAGATAATTGAAGAAGGCTCAAAATCAAAAGTAGGTAAATGGTAAATGTACTTGAAGATAAGAATCTACGGCTAACTATAAATTGGTTCCCATTTCAGTCCTGTGACTACAATAACAAAGAAAGTGAATAAAAATTATCTAATTATCATTTAACTAAATTAAGCGGATACAGCAAAATGATAATAAACAAGTTGAGAACCGCTAAACAGAATTCTTTAATGGTCTACTAAAGGCAATCAGAGTCATGCAATAGTCAGGTTTGTTCCATTTTTGTTTAACAAAAGCAACTCATTAAAGCTACTTCTCGGAATTTAATTTATTTAATTCGCTACTACAGGACATTTGAATAAATAAAAGAGCAATATAGTTATATTTACACTTGAATAAGAAAAGTGTTTTGCCTGTGCGATTTGTCTATGTTAGAAATAAGGATTATGAGAAGGCTTCAAGACAGCTTATTTATAGCCTAACAGGCAGAAATGGAAGGGGAAATAAGAAAAGCTAGGCAAATATTTTGAAGTACATCCGTTGATAATAAAATAACACATCGTACACAACGGCACATTCATCATTTGTCATTTGGAAGTCAAGGCGCCTTAAGAAGGGATTTTCTAAGCACTAAGTAAGTATCATTGGAGCTTTGGAGTTAATAGAACGAGAACACAATAGGAAAGTATACACATCCATACATCATACAAATGTTGCATGTAAAAATCCCAGAAATGTATGTTAGAACATTTCGTTCTTTTAGCTAAATGGTTTTTGAGATTTCACAAGATTACTTTTCGGTGATGCCATTCCATTCTCGCTCCCTCTAAAACGTTTCTTGTTTTACCAAACGGTATTAGTTACAAATATCCAGCAACTAGTCATAGGTACAGCCTTAAAGACGCACTACAATACTAAAGGAACCTAAAGTAGACAAGTAATAGCTTAAAAATAAAATATCATCATGCGCTATTGCCGAATATGTTGAGCTTAATCATTCATGCTTCCTCCTTTTTCGTGCACATGTGTCAGACACATTAATCTGCACGTAGGTATATTGTTACCAAACTCACAACTAAATAAAACTATTTGCATGCAACACGGTATTGACTGAACGGAACCTAAACAGACCAATAGCAACGAAAACAAATCTAAGATTCAGTCAAAATATTTACAAATGTGTACTATAGTATAAATGAGACTGTTTATGTTTACTCATTACCAAATGAAGTAGGAATGCATATATATATATACATACATACATTCATACAAATATATTAGTAGCAACTGGTTTTGAGACTTACATTTGTATTTATATAAGAAAGAGATACAGATGATATAGTTAGAAAGGAATTGAGATCGAGAGTGAGCATGAACAGATTATGTTATACATTTATAGTAAATAAAAGACAACGTGAGATAAGGAATAGGAGATTTATACGCAAGGATGATAAAGATTTAGAAATGTGCCTTTTTTGTTTTCCCTCCACTTACTTGTGTTAACTTCTGCAGATCAGAGAATCACTTACGGCTACGATAACTTTACAATTACAACAGTTGTGTGATGCACACATAAACTAGTATGCAGATATGCTCAAGATGTTCAACAAGCCTACAGGCGTATATTTCTGATCAACAGATGCGAAGACCAAGTCTAAGAACATATGCAAAGATAAAAGTAACTATTATATATAGTTCGAGATAACATATGCACACGCTTATAGGAGTTGGGGGGATTTAATAGGCCTATCAATGGAATTACAAGGAATAAGAGAAGAGCATTAAGTCAGAGTGGAGTGAGAGAGAAGATACTTTAATTCAATGCGAGCGTGTATCAAAGCAACCAAATCAAAATAAACACGTCAGCTATGAAATAAACAAAATCCATCATTGCACTGGCTATTATTACCTCCAATAAATATCATCTTCAAAAAGTAGGCATCATCCTCATCATCCCAATCATTTTGCAATCAGTAGAAGTACAGTAAATTAACCCAGCTAAACCTACCTACCTCAAAAATAACTGTAACGAGTTGAGTGAGTCAGTGTAATGAAATGCCCAGTTAACGCTTGACCCCTTTTCCGGTCTGTACTTCCACATTTATACTGAAGTGATCATTATAGTTAAAATATAACAGACACTATCTAAATCTCCTGAAAACCAACACACAGGGAGTTCACTAATTTCTCACTTTTTAAGACAAAGACGTGATGCACGTGATGATAAGCGTGACATGGTGTCTACTCTCTGCTTACCATCTGTAACTCTGTAAGAATCCCATTGTACGTACGGATGGAGTTTTGGAGACGTTTACTTTGTATGAGAGGATTTTGATGGGGGAGGGTGATGAGAATAACATAAAAATGAAATCAACTATTATAATTTATGTAAAATATAACTGCGTTTTAATTTGAAGGGAAAATTTTAGAGTAGGTTCGTATAGTGCAATGATATTTATCTTTGTTTTTACAGCCTGCTATCCATGGAGCATAAGAAATGACATAAATGCAGTTGTATAAGTACATAGATATGGGAAGTGGGCCATTCCCCATGCAAACTGTCATTTTATAAAATATACAGCATCTTTTCTGACTAATAAAAACTCTGCCCTTATTACTCAGTTTAAGATTACTGCTTTCTTCTCTGTAAAAACTGCATGGGCTTTAGAAATGCAAATCTTTCGAGAGTTTTCCACTCTTACTGTGTCAAAAGTTAGAAATTTTGTTCTTCCTTGTTTTATTTTATAGTGTAGACGAGTATTTACTGCAGGTTTAAGTAAATAGAAGGTGGAGAGTGCAAGTAGAAAACAGTTGGCTTCCACTTATTATTCGTGTCTAATCAATGACTAACATTCGCCTCACATATTAATCCTCCTCATTATTCTAAATTGATAACTAATTCATTTTACTACGCTTAGCTAGCGTTCCAAAACACTTTTTCAGGGGGCTATGGATAAACTATTTATTGCCGCAATTTATTTACGATTAGTGATTAGCGACACTGCCTCTGAGCAGAAACTTTCGAGGCAATTAGTAGTCACAGGCAAAACACAATAACAAGTCATATAGGAGAGCCTCTGTGTACTTTATAATTTATTTTATGAACTAGGAAATAGCAGAAGCAAGCACCAAAACTTAATGCCAGGAGCTATAGACATCAGACACAAGACAATCCCTAATAATAAGTGAAGTGTTCAAGCCCTATAGCAGACTGCCTCAATAGATAAGAGAAGAGGAAAACACAGAAAAGACGGTGGACACGCTCAATTGTTGTTTTTTATAGTTGGAAGCACTTGGTAGGATTTGATGAGACTACTTAATGAATTTAAACTCAATTGTAACGAAATGAAAAATGTCTTAAAATTAAGTTTTGCTCTCAGAATAGACAGACGTATGTTGATTTGGAGTAGGAAAGAAATAGCGTCCGTCGAATTCCCTGTCTATCACTAACAACACCAAAAGAAATCCAACTTTGTATTTGCTTTAACTAATTGGCAGTAGCTATATGCTATAAATGGACATATGTCTTGAATGAAAGGTGTAGTGACTACTCTGACTACTATATACATACATAACTATATCTCTGCTTCACAGATAAAGCAGAATAAGTACGTAAATAAGGATCTGCTTCAGTATATGTACTTACAGAAAATCAACACGCACATAAGTGAGAGTGAGCATCAAACTTTTCTCTACGTGTATGATTCTACCTGTGCAATTTGTATTAGTTCCTTGGCATTGAGCAAAAACAAGCTGGTTTAATTTGATTGCTTTGGATGAACTATTCTCTGTGTACACGGAGCTAATCTGCCAATTTCATCATTGCTAAGTCCTTATAATATTATTACTATTACAGCTACAGTGTTAAAGCACTGGCTTCTGTTTTTTTACACTTCTTTCTACTTACGATTAGATGTATCCTTGAGAAACAGAGATAGACTTTCTTTAAGCTCTTCGCTCAACACTTTTCTTTATCGCTCATCTGCCACAACACAACTACGTAAGGAGGTAGATTCACTACTCTCAATGCACCTAATAACACCTTGTTAAATATTTCTTCCATTTGAAATGGATCATTCGTCATTATCACTAGCTTCTAGTCATTACTTATCAAAGACTTTGTTAAACATGAGATGAAGCTCAAACTTTTAGACTACACAGTTTCCAAAGATTAGAACACTCTCTTCTCTTTTTTTGCACTTTAACGCCAGAACAGAAATGCAATTATTACTCACCTGCACTCTTCTACAATCAATTCCTAGTGAATCCATCAATTACTAAGTATATGCGAGTTTTTCACTCAATAGGGGTTTGTAAACAAAAATGGAAACATTTCTACTAATTCACTATAAAGCTATATCACATAATTCAGATAGAGACATAAAGAATAAGCAATTTTTTTACTTATGTACTTGTACGTGCATTTTTACTGTGTGTACCAATATAAAAATACTGCACATCAATTCCAACGTTTATGATATGAAACACCATTTTATTATCTGTAGCTTGTATCTCACAAATTATACTGCATTGCACAGCCATTTACCTTACTATTGCACTTAATTAAATATGGAGTCTCATCTTCTATACGCTCTGCTAACAGCTCGTTTAGCTACACATGTCCAAGCAATCAACAAACTTTAGTGTTAATCATCTTCTCCTTATCACTTCATAGCTAAAACTTTTTCCGTATCAAAGATCATAAAGCCTAACTGCTTAATTCGTGTTTCTAGAAATTTTTTGAAAAGGAAAATTCATGTTGTATTTATACTTACTTCACCTAAATACATAAGAATCCTGTTTTTAATTGAGAAAAAGTTATTTTTGGTGCAATCTGTACACAGCAATACTAATCAACATTATTTACTCCCATTCTATCCGTAATTAAGTTATTAGATCTCTTGTATACTTACACTTACAAATCTATGTTTTAATTAGCAAAGAGATTTATTACGACTATCAAAATTCATTTGATTTTTACTGAGTAATAACCATAGGTTCAGCTTGAATCAGGCTTTATAATATTGTTGGTAATCTCATTTTTATCGCACTGCAAAATTCTTGTCTAATTAAATTATGAATCTATAAATGAGATTTGATCTACTATTTTAAGAGGAATAAAAATAGGAGAACGATTAAATTAATTAGTACGCGATGATGATTGTTTGCTTAGGGATGTACATTCTCTTTTCAGCAAGAGCGTAGAAACATAAATATTCAATCTTGGCCATAATTCAGTGAAAAGGACTGGCAGATTAGACATCTGTGCTATTTATTACCTACCTGCTATACGTGCTCATTTGATATGCACAGGTACTACTTACTACAGTAGATAATAGTAGAATTTCTGGTTTGAATGGAAATTGGAATAATTAAATTAGGAACAGTAAATGGTGGGGGTAATGGCGTCTATTCTGTGTTTACGTTCTGACAATATTTGCTGAAAATAGCTATTCTCGTAAGGTATTTACATTTTTATTAGTATTTGATACTTGATACCTTTGCATCAGGTTTTATCACTTATTGTGACTCTGCATCTCAATGGAAAAGAGCAATAGAATGGCTTGGGATAAGTGAAAAGAAATAATGGCTAATAAAATGCATTGCATAAATTACGCTGATGTTATTGCAAGTTATTTTAAGACACATCCACCTTGAAGAAAAGTTAACTCGTCGGAAAATATGACACGTTTCTCTTTTTTGCCTTTTAGTGCTTTAAATATTTTAGGTGTGAAGCGCCCTTTCAGCTATGAATAGTGATAAATATTTGAACAGGAACGTTAAATTTGCATCCGAGGATTATTTAAGGAATTTATGGCGTAGTTGAATACCTGAGAGTAAGTTTGTGTCATTAGTGTTAATGTTATTAGCTGATTTGACAGAGACATTAAAATTCCGACAGAAAGCATATTTTAGAATAATTCAAAGCTTAGTTTAGAATAATGCAAAGCACACGTACGTGGATAGTCTACGTGTGCACATATGCAATTGGTTTTAAAATTTGCAAGTTTTAGCTGGCGGTTAGTAATTGAAAAGTTTAGTGAAATGAACAAAGTGCAAAAGTCCAATAATTATTAGTTGTTTTCTGATTGTAAAATTCTTAAACGCAGCAGTTCTCTCTCACTGTGCTTATAGGCATAAAATATTATCATCGAGCGCAGCGTACCACTCGAGACAGTCCAACTTTCATTTGCTGATTAGGGAATAATTGTTTAATTATATGTTTAATTAATGTGGGTTCAGTGCAATCGACGGGAACGATAGTTGGGAATGTGCTTTTCTAAAGAGTGCAGAAATAAGTGTACAAATTGCTACACATGTAATTTAACTCTGTCATATAAGCGAATTTCCATTTGTGTTGATTACATTTTAATTGTCGCATAGATAATTTATTTCCTGTGAGTTCCTTCCTTCCTTTCCTTCAGTTCCTCCGTTCAGGCAATAAAAATAATAATGTAATCGGGAAAGGGATTTCTTTCGAGAATATTATTATGAGATAACAAGCTCCGTCTTATTTCCTACTGTGACAAAACCTTATCCGCTACTGTTTGGTATCAGATAAGTCTCAGTTGTGTGGATACACCATTCCTTTCCATACTCATTCCATTCTCTACTGCGGATTTATGCTCCACATAATTATTGAGTACATTTAATATCTAACTAGGTATGTGGAATAGGGACAGTAGTAACCAAAGTAAAGATGGATAAAGCAAAGAGTGCTGTGCACGTAGCTCTGGATTGAAACGAATTAACACAATACACCAAGTAAGTAAGTAGAATGTGGATATGCACAGAGAGAGACTGACGTGTTGGTTATCATTATGGTAGAAAGGACGTGTGTGTGTTTTAGGTTTATTTCATTGCATATAATATTGTAAATTGCAATTGTAATGCATAAATTGTAACAAAGTCAGGACGATGTGACTGTGAACTGAATGCGATTACAAACAGAAAACTAGCAGCATTCCCCTCACGTTACAAAAGCGACAAAACAAAGCAGATTCCTATGGGAAAATGTTTCCACTTATTATAAGAGAACTATTATCTTCTGTGCCTACATTGTAAGTCAGAAAGACTGTGACTAAAACCCACCTACTAAATACTACACTACTGCCTCATGCAGTTGGCTAAAGAAGACAAGTAAATATACACGGTAGCCTATAATTAGTAGTATTCATTTAATGGGGCTACACCGCAATAATATAAGATCCCCATAACTATGGCTAACCAATGCATATAAGAATTATAGCATCATTTATGCTATTTATGTAGAACTAAGCAGGCTAATACATACCTTCACTCCACAATAATATTAATAAAACCTAACAACGAGAATAATCATGCTAACTACGAAAACCTATAGAAAATACTAAGTAATACACAGACTATTGGGCATTTAAGGAGTTCTACTTTTTAAATACGAACACGAACAACAACAATGTGGCTACACTTACCTACTTATATAATATCCATGTACTTACACCCATTTCCAATGGACAGACGACATTCTTATGTATTCTATTGGCAAGTTTTAATTGTAACTGCAACAAAAGTAAACTTCAACAGTACCTATACATGAGCATTCGTGTAATTTAACTGTGGCAAGTTTCCTTTGATAATTACGGATTATGTGAGCTGATCTATATGTGCTGATACCCTTCTTTCTTACATCATATTTTGCATGCAGATTTGTATATAATCCTTTCTTTGGCTCCTGTTTATTGTCTGGCACTCACGAACGATAATCAAATAAAGTTCTCCTACCTTTGCAATTACAATAACTCGGAAACTAAATTATTATTTAAGAGCTTTACTTTATTATTATTACCTTTGCAATGTAACCATATGTATTTGCTGGTATTACCCCCTTTTTTTGGTTTTACTGCGTATTAACATAAATAAACAACTCAAGCAAATAGCTTTAATAATCATCTAGAGAGTTGGTACTAGCTTTATAAAATGTGTATCTCTCCATTCCACACGTACATGTTTATTTACAACCTCTATATACTTAATCTAATGCTAAAAATTCTTTTTATACATCAATTACATGGATATGTTAGTAAACGAGGGATGCAGAATCTCAATAAAACAATCGTGTACTATAATAAAATGTAATAGCTATGTCTCATAGCATAGTAATAAGAATAAGAGTGGTATTTCTGATTAAAACATTTTGCAAAATGGGATTTGTAATGTAGTATACATAGTTGAGTGGATCTGCGAACCTAGAGCAGAATGAGAATAAACCAAATCTAATTGATAAGTTGTAATTTAATAAATATTACAATACGGTAGCTTATCAAATTATGTTTGTGTCAATTGAGTAGGAAAATCTCAAAGGGTTTTATTTGTGGATGTTGGATATGGCAAGTACAACCCACAGAAGAACGTGAATAGATTTAATGTGTCTTGATGAGTAGTGCCATTGCAATGCAATACACTCACTGCATACACAGAGCCGTAAATATAAATACTACATTGGTGATTGTGATTACATTAGGAGCTGAACTAGGTAGTATAATAATAATAATCACGTCACATTGCAAATATGTATCTAGTGCACAGACTACATAGTTATTGACTGTGCACTGCTGCGAATGGGATTCTTGACGTTCACGCTGGCTTTCCAGTTTTCCACTCATTAATTGCCCTTAATGCAGGATTTTCCCCACACTGTCACACAACTAAAGCCAACAGAGCTACCTCCTGCAAAATATTGCAAATTACGTGGAGAGAGAAGAAAAAACTGAAAACACAAGTTGAGATATGTAGTACTTGAGCCATTTGACCATTTACATAATGAGTTATATCAGCACTTGCTGTCTACTCCTACTACACCGTGCATTCATGACTGACTTGACTTGACTATATAAGAAACATGCCACTTGGGTTCATATCAAAGCATCAAAAGAAATTCAAATTTAGCCAGGTACTTACAGGAATAGGAATACCCCATATGTACATACATACTATGCATGTATTTGTCTATTATGCAAAACCAGGTATGCCTACTTAAACTTTTCCATCCTCAGGTCAGTGTAATTCCAAGGAGCTAGAGAATCATTCGCATTTATTACATGATTCCATATCTATAGATTCATATACTCAGTCGTCTCACTCCAATAGACAAAATGTTGTAGAGCTGAAAGAGCTGTTGTGAAATGTGGATTTTTAAATTCAGAGAGATAGAATTGATAAGGAGAGGAGGTACACAGTCCCTGTCCAACTACGAGTTATTTACTGCGTTATAATATTTCTTATTTATTCATAGCTATGCGTACAAATGACTACATGTAAGTGTGTATTCTTTACAATTACCACATTCCCTATATGCTCTGCTCAAATGAAACTCTTACGTATTTACGTACATTAAAGTCGACTTTTCTAATTGGATGAGTTCATTCATACATTCTAATTCCGAATTCATCAACTCCATTATTTTTTTTTGCTCTACTTTGCTTTTGATGTAGTGAGCATTGTTAACCATCTCTCGTGCCATTTACGCTGCGTTTGCTCTGTGCGTAGTGCATTGTGTGACACTTAAACGCTGTAATTACCTGAATTCACAACTCAAAACACTCACCATACAATGCAACACAATTGTTTCTCTCAATTTACGGATTCCGTTGTTTTCATTCCACAATTCAACCTCTCTAATCTCAAACTAATTCATGCCACTTGCTACAGAGTCTTATTATACATGTAGTAAATAGAGACTACGCAGGCTACGCACGTTACACATTCACATAAACAATTGTGCCACGTAAAATAATACAACATTATAATAGATAGCTACACATGTGGTTAAAGTCCCAACTTGTGCATGCTAATACTACTGAAAACAAAGTAAATCAGAATTCGTTGTTTTGATTCACAACTTTTGCTTATTGCTCTGCCCTACATTATTTATTAAGTATTGGAACTGAATAGTTTCGTAGCTTTTAACTCGTCTTCTGGCCTTACACTTGTGTTTATGTGCGTGAGCATATTTATAATTATGGATGAAGTCTATTAAATATTTGAACAGTTAACTTATCTCACAGTTTTCCTGTAACTGTCACAGTTGAGGCAAGCAGACGTAAAAACAAAGACAATAATAGTAGCTACAACAATGCCATTGCGCTACAACAATGCATACTTCAACTTTACTATCTCTGGTATCCACTACGCATAAGACAAAAATTAGGAGTTTTATATAAACGAGTTACGGTCAAGTTTGCTTCATTTCTGGTTGATAATATCACCAAGAAGGTTATCATAGTCTATCTTTAGACAATTCTTCGGAAACAGAAGCTAACAATAAATACCCAACTACCGACCCTAACGGAAACTAGTTGAGGCCACATGGAATCTTCTATACTTCAACATACAGATACAACCATTCTGTTCTAATTCCAATTATTAAACCACAGGACATTTATCATTATGGATCGGATGGTTTTTGTAATTCCTCAATTATATTGATTATTTAATTAGTCAAATGGTACACAGAGAATTATGTTCATCAGTTGCTATTGTTGTTTCTTTGTAAGGATGGTAATCTAGATTCTAGATAAATTGAAATAAACGCTTATGAAAAAATGATGTAGCAAATCTAATGCATAAATGCTGCACTGACGTTGCTTGTTTGTATTTTAATATGAAATTGCCTGGCTTAATCACAGGTATTATTAAATTCAGCAGGCACTAAGACTAATTAATTTTTTATGAGTAATCTTTGATTTTCTTGGCAGGTCAGACTTAATCCTACCTCTTATGTCATACATCGGGCAATAACATTTAATTACCAGTGCTAGCTTTGGTCAGAGTGATAAGGCTGTGGTGCATCGTTAGAATGGATGAGCATTCATGAATCTTATATCAATGTATTTTCCACGCATTGGTAATAGTGATTGATAGTCAACCTTTTCCCTTCATTTTGCCTTTAATCTAGTATATCTACTCAAATGACGTCGGCATGTTGCATAAAACTCTCATCCAATTGCAAAAAGTCAGTTACAAGACAAAAATAATTGCACGACCTACAATCAACTGCCTTTAAAGTCATTGCTCTTTCAAGAAAATACGTTTTTAATGTATTCTCATTGCCATCAATGTTATTTTACCATCACAATTACTATTTACGCTGACATTCTAACATATCATTCTTAAAAATAAACAAGGCGCATGTTTACTTCTATAATATGTCACGCGGCTATATAGAAAATGCCTCCCTTCACAATATTATTTGTTAGATTATAGGCTCTGCATTTAGTTCTATGCGCCATCATTTTCATTTAAATGTTGTATCACTATAATTCTGAATTAAACAATTGAAACACGTACAACCAAAACTTTTACTGCATGAATTAAATAAAATGTGCAGTTCAACATCAATGTAAACACTGCAGTGCAGTCGTATTAACTATAGCTATTAGCTATATACAAATGCAACTATAGCTATTGCTTATATTCTTTTGCATTAATACTGTCTTTTAAACTATCTAATTCAACCTAAAAAGATTCATACGTATTTACGGACCTAATTAATTTCATTTTTAATAAGTGTATTTATATAGGTACTAAGTAAGCACGTTTACTTTCAAATATTTCGTGATTGTTTAAGGATAGAGAAAAACGGTTGCTACTCTAAGCACGTTACTAACAAACCGCATCTCATTTTCAAAAAGTTCGTCTTTTTTTGCAGGGCAAATAATTCATTCAATAAAGGTAGAATCAAATTGAACATAGAATTATCTTCTTGATAGAGCATTTTATAGCCGTGTTTTGCTCAAAAGATTGGACGATATTCAATATTTAGACAACACTGGATATCTAATTGAGCCAAATAAATACAATTTGGCTTTAATAAATATAATTGGTTGACTAACGTAACAACTATATTTCAGTGTAATAGTAATAGGTAAAATTTTATCACAATCGCTGTCAACATTAAATTAATTTAGACTAATGCTAAAATAGTACGTATGTATACTGCATTAGACTACTAATAGTCCGTATACAGACATTAGTCTACATATAAATTAGCACAATACAGCAGTTAATAGATGTATATGAACATTAAGAGAATAGTTATTTCTATTCCCAGTTAACTCTTGCACTACATATACATTAGTACCACATTTACTACTCGTATGTAGATTAAAGTACCTAATAAATAAATTTTCCTATTTACCCCTCCAAAGAAGATAATAATATTATACGTTACACACTTAGGTAGGTACACCTACTTACTTAAGTAGATTTTATTGTTCTCGGAACCGCTTCCTGTGATTCAATCAGGGACTTTTAATTAAAGAGTCTTCTGGTTATAATGCATCGGACAGAAGTGAAGTAGTCTTCATGCAAAAAAGAGATTTTTCTTTCTTTTTTGTTTTAGTCATTGAGCAGTGTTGGGAGGAATGGAAGGGCAGTTGCATTACAACAGCTTTCTTTAGAATCCATTAGTTTGATACAGTGTAAACACATTTATACGAGGTAGCTATGTACTTTTTCAGCCATCATCAGTGTGACTAAATAAATTAAATTTATTGTTAACCAAGTCCAAGTGTAAGCAACTCCAACTGAAGTCAAGGCTTTTTACTTTACACAAAAATATATGAATGAAATTCCCAGAGTTAATTAATAAGACTACTAAAATGAACCCGCTATTCTGTCAGATTTTAATCGAGCTTTTTTGCCATTACTTTTGTAATCCTTAACGAGCAAAAGTAAAACATCACAGCTATCTCAAATACTAAATGATGGAATTACCGAACAGAATTAGTAATGATTAAATCAATAGATTCAGGAAAATCATTGTTACGCCGCAGCTCGAATTCTTTTGGAAGAAAGGAGCTAGGCTACAGCAAGGCTATGAAATAAAAGGAAACGGTTATTAGAAGGAATATTTCTCAGGGTGGCCTAGCAGCTCTCTAGTATTTATAGAAAACACCTGAGTGGCCCAACTAAAATTTAAGTATTATGAATATTATTAGGAGAAGGTAAATTGTTTGGACGACTGACCAAGCCAACTAATGGAACTGTGAGACTTGGTTTGGAGAAAAATATGCTATTACTGTAGTTTTGAAAAGACAGTCCCATTATTGTACAGAAATAGCAATCCGGTTTTTGAGCTTCCCATTTGACTTTCAGAGCAGAGCAAGGGAAAGGGCAGAAGCCACTCGACAAAATTCTAAGGCCATGCTTTGGTTAAGATTAAAGGATGCTACGTAGTACGTAGGAGGCTCTAATGGACATCTACATAGAACAAGAGTTGGGATTTCAGTCCAGTTGAGTCGGAGGAAGGGGAGAATCGTATTAATTGAATGAATAGATAAAGCCTCTTCTATTAGATCTATTAAATGTTGACCGTGAGACTTCGTTTAGTTGATTGCCCAGTTTAGCATTTAGTGCTCTTCTGACTATATGGTGTCTATATTCTTAATTTTTGTTTTTCATGACCATCGTTAAGGTTATTGTCTTTTACTCGTTCACTCGCACTACACAGTGCCCAAGTTTGGGTGGACGCTTTAGAATAAATTGCTGACTTGAGTTAAATTGTGGTTTAGTTAGTCTAACTTTAAACTATACGTGTTCAATTTATATAATTAGAGACATAAAACCCTACACGTCATAGAAATATAATAGAGAGCTTTAGAACATGCTATACATTAGAATGCAACAAAACGATGTAAAATTCTGAAAGAAAGACGTTTTGGCAAGGAAAAGAGGACGTCAATGGATACAAATAGATTTCTGTGATAAGGATGCATAATTTGGTGGTAAGGGAGCTAATTTGATAAGGTTCCCGTGATATTCTTCAGTGATTTGTTGTAAAATTCAGTTAAGAGCTCTAGAATTAGGAGTGCATCGGGAGAATAAGTTGCATTATTAGAGGGTTATGCACATAGGTAGCCATAATAGGTGTTTAACTATTCCACTCTAGTTTGTTTGGTAAGTGTGAGGCAAAGTAAACATTATTCCTTTTCCCCTCCTTTAGTAGTTCACCCTCAGTTGTCCGATCTACATAATATCCCTCAACAATTTATAGCATGTTTTCGGCCTTATGGAAGGTGTGGTAAATATTGGGAAGGCTATATTTACTATAACGGTGGTGTCCGAATCCTCATTATGGTCTAACTCAGCAGAGCATGGATATTTATTTGTAGGACTCAACTGACCTGTCCTTATTTACTAAATACATAGCTTAAATATTTAGCTAGCTCGTTTTGGACGGGCAGTTAGCCGCTATTTAAAGCTGTACTGCATGCTGCTCGCAGTAAAAGGGAAATAAGCATCTCTTTCTGCCAGTGTCCAATTCAGATTTGAAAGCCTTCTCTTTCAGTTACTCCACACAGAACTAACAATAGGAAAACGTAGGCACTCACACTCACATATTATAAACTATGGAATAACTCTGTTAACACGCAAGATTCTCATCGTCTTATCAGCACTGCTTTTTTCTTAGTCTGGGATAGTGGACTCTAATCCTATAGCTTTAATGGCAACTCCTTTACCAGAACTTTTACGCAAATCGACACTTTATAGTATTTTATTAATTTTATATGCAAACATACAGAATACGAAATTCCCATTCACCATTCCCTTTCTTGTACTATGCCTATTACGAGCTACTCTACATTCGCTCCCTGTTTCCTCTCCCGATTCTCAAAGAAAGCTCTCCACTACTATTTCACTTGCACTTCTTGCATTATACCTTTACCAAGCACCACGTACCTATGTCTCCTACAATTTTTATTGTAAGCAATAAGTTATTAGCTACTGACGACTAAGCGTAATATTAAACCATATATCCAACTGCATAGGTACTTATTTCTTTCCATGTTACCTTTGCAATAATATACACTAGGCTATAGCACAGTATGTAGTAGTACTTAAATACAAGTCATTTACATCAACTGAAACTAGCCACTAAAACCAAAGATATTCTAATCTTCGACACATGGCATAAGCCACTACAATCTCTTGTTTTTATATTCCCCACCACTGCAACGTACACTTTTAAATAAATGCAACCATCTAATGTGTACTCTCAAAGTCTATTCAGATCCATCTTATCAACCATAAACTCATTATTACATTTTAGGGCCCATTTTAATGAACCAGTCATTAGATTCCTTAAAATGTAACCAGCTTACCTATGGCATGACTTGTTATCTCAATGCATTGATACAAGTATACAACAGGAATTCTACGTAATATATGCAAACATTTGCATTAACCTTTTTCTTTAGCCACATACAATTAATTACCTACCTAATATATGGTTTCTAGATTCAGATCAGTTGTACTACCGAGTAACCAGACAAAAAGGCGTCATACAGTCATTCTGATCATTTGCTATCAAAAGCCCTTCAGCAGATTCTTTACAGAATTTTTTCTTCTATTATTCTTAGCATTAAAATTCTCCTTTTAGCTTTAGAATTTTGCACATTTTGAAACCTTACAATTATCTTTAAAAGTCTCCTTACAGAAATAAAAGTTTCTCTGGCGTGTTTTAAAATTTTGATCTGTAGTCTAAGTGCAACTGTTTAGTAGTTTCAGTATAGGTAAGTCAAGGGTTTTTCGTTCGTGTGCTTGTCACAGCACTCAAACTTTAGACAGTTCATAAAAATGGGATATTTCGTTTCCCAATTTTGTTTTTATAGCATTACAGACAATGTACCTATATCCAACAGTAAATATGAAATGGCTAAAACACGTCATCATTTCCTTTTATGTTTGTTTGCAAAGTGACTTAGATTTTTCTGTTATTACTAGGTAAAGTATGATTTCCTGTAGACGCTGAGTTGATTTCTTTCAGATCTTTTACAAAGAAACAGACAGTTGACAGGTAAAATGTAGTCGTTAAAACATTTACCATTCAGGACGACAGAAATTGAAATATTTTTGTCTGAATACTCAAGTGTTTTACATTGAAAATAAAATGAACAACTAAAAAATTAACAAGAGAAGTTGATAAAAGCTACTAGCAAAAACTTGGAATAATATTGAATAATTTTTATATCTGCACTTGATAAATTCCTTTGCTTGTAGTGTACGACCCCGCTACTATAATTATTAAACACAATGACACGACAGCTTGCAACACAACGTATGGAAAATTGCCGCGATTACAGGAATGCTTTCAATTTCTCCATGTTGTCATTATTTTGTTAAATTCACATAGATATATAAAGGTAGCAATAGAAAATTACATACATTTGTGCTATAAAGGTCAATCACAATCTGTCATGTAGAAATTGCAGGTGGCTGTGCTTTTGTAGAGCACAGCTCCATTTGTAAATAGTTGGGAATTTAACTTGTGACTGTTTTCACAAAAATATGAGTAGGTAGCATACCTGTAACCACTAGTAATGAGATAATGGTTTATGTTATTGCCTCTTGATTAGTGAGTAATAATGACCAGAGTTTTCACAGGTTCCATCAACAATGTCAAAGTTCAGTCAAATTGAGTACAAACTAATTCACTTTAAAGATTCACTACAATAACAATTTCCAACATTTTACTGAAACTTGTCAAAAAACGTATCTCCAAGAGTAATGGGTTTTTTACCTGTATTCATGGTTATAACATAGCTTGATATTGTCATATACAAGATATATTATGGGGAGTCCCGTAAAAGAGAACTATGAAAAAAGGGAATGTGAGAAAACATTTAGCTGTCCTGTCATTTACATCCGTTCCATTCTTTTACTTCCTTTTCGATTCAGATTCAATTGAATTGAAGCCGAAAATGCCGTCCAGTTAGCCAGGTAAGCCTTGACATGAAAGAGTAAACATGACAATGTCCAAGGTTTCGCCTCAGCAAAATAAAATCAATATGTTTAGGTAATTCAGCATTTTTCTACAAAAATCTATTGAAAAGTTCTTGTATAGTGATTCCAACTGTTTCCACTTTCATGAGAGGGGTTTTTCGTGGACGTTGATTTGGATGATACTACTGACAGCCTTATGACCTATTTGTATGCAATGCTGTACATTGTGTACAATTCATGTTTCCAAATCCCGGTTGAGACTTGTGTAGCATGAACGGAATCAGGGCACAAAACATTGATTTTGAGTGGCATAGGAGTGACAGTGATAGTCCGTTTGAAGACGCAATATCCGAGAAAAAGGTTTGGCATATTCCTTCGGACATAACAAGTTACACGAAAACACATAACACAATGAAGTGCCAGCTATCTATCCACGACTAGTCCACTCTGCGAACTTTTAATACTCGAATTCATTGAAATCTAGACACTTACTCATAATTGAACAGAAGCTACTCTCCTGAATTTCTTTTTATTCGTGACAAGTGACTTATCACATAACGACGGGCCATTTATCACGTACGATGCTTCTATCTGCTGGACTGTGTTCATTGGGTGCAGCCTTTAATATTTATTGTGTCCAATACTGTCAAACAGTAGCTACCTTTTCAATTCCCTAATCATTGGCATAAAAAGAAGGGAATAATGCACTGTTCGAACATCCGAATGGCAGAATATTTTCAGAGAATGAATATTTAAAATGAGCAAAACTGGCGTGTAGGTATATAGAATTAATAGAAGCAGCATTGTTACCTTAGACGGAATACTAAGGTTAAGAGAAGAAATATAAAGTAATTCTCAGTTGATTGTTATACTGAGCATTTTTCCTAAAACTGTCATTAGGAATCATATTGTACATAACCCTTAACACCAAGACTAGCATTTTTGAAATAGTCGCCCTGTGTATAATTACTAGTTATGAGAAAATAAGAGGATTGTCTAAAAATGTTGGATGTATTTATTCTATTTCACATTCATTGAATGTCATGTACAAGTTTGGTGTCTTGTCTCTCCTTGCACTACTACACAGAATGATGCATACATACAAACTGAGAAGAAGAACAATCAATGTCACACAGTGAGATAACAAAAAAGACTCCATATCTATGTACAGGCTATAATTGTAGACATCACTAAATATAAAACAGTGTATATAATATTATTATTACTATTATAGAGAACAGAGCAGGCTCAGGAATATCTCTCGCTATGTTTATGGAATGAATAATGAGGATAATGCTTTTATGTATTGTCATTATGATAAAACCAAACAATTAGCGAACAGAAAGGCAAAAAAGATATTCGAAGACAGGAAAGACTGAATAATGGAAGGCAACTGCACTTTGTCACTCTCACTCCAACTTCCGTCCGCCGTCAGTTTGCTGCGAATAAACACTCATCCTTCCTAGCTGAGGTAAGTCAGTGAGACAGATGTACAAAAACATGCCTCCCTCCCTATCTATACATGCGTTTCAAAACAGAGGTTCCTGTAGTCTGTATACCTGCTTTAATGTGCAGTGCAGGCCTCCTAGGCAGCTATCATCCTAATCGTTTACTGAGTATTTGTTAAAAAGGAAACTATTCAAGCCCAGAGCCTTACCTCACCTACCCCTATCAACTACCAAGATAATACTACCAATACTGTTACACATTATAGCCCAAGTTTGTTGTAAAAGATACCTGTGCTGTATATCTACAACACTAATGTATTATTAATGCACAGGCAGGTCAATTGTTACTAATGTAACCTACCTGCTACCTTTGAGACCATGTCTAATTGAAGCTATACATTGTACATTATGTAATAAATAATATTATTGACCTAATACACAATGCTTACTACTGTTTCACATTGTAATTTGTAAGGCATACTCTGAAAGAGACTGCATATAAATATCTAAGGCTCCAGTCCAGTTGACAATCTGTCATTTCCTTCGTTTTTTAAACGCCTATGTAAGAACAACAACAACACGCCAATAATCTCACCCTTCAAGCAAAGTCATTTAAATATATCGAAGAAGATACATGCGCTTAAATTATTTACTTTGGCTCAGTTAATTCAATGTAGTCCTTGTTTGTCACTAGATTAAAAGTAATTTACTTCTTTTAGAGGTGATAATATTCCTTTCATGCACAAAACTATCAGCAAATGATGAAAAAGATTCAAGGAAATTTATTTCTATTGAGTTTTGAAAATTTAAACACAAATCATGGCTTTCCAATACAGAAATATCATTTGTTTCGATTCTATTTCGAAAAAAAGTTGCCATATGATGGCGGATGCCTAGGTATGGAACTGATTCATAGACGAACATTGCATACCTTAAATAGTTACAAGAGGACTAGCAATGTCGTGTATGGAATACCAACTAAAAATTTGGTAACACAAAGTACATAACAGATAAAATATTCAGGAAATAATGATAGTACTGAAACAGATAGTGACTGCTGGAGCCTGCGTGAATACTGACTGCTAACATTATGTAAAAAGTAGAACATTCGTACACAATGGAATTCTACGGCGGTGAACAAGAACATTTGACGTTACCTGTACTAACTCTTAATATTTCTATAGATATCTTGCATGTTTCTAGCCTCTATTTTGGAATTGGAACTGATTACCAATCATTTATATGCAGTATACCATTTTTAGTTTTGTTTATTTTTCACTTTATTGGTTTTCTAGGGCTATTACCAGTCCAGTCAATGTTTTTTCATTGCTGAAGCACGAAACAAATGGTTATTGTACTTGGAAAGAAAAACCTGTGGTAAAAGTTCTGACTTCATGTCTTGATTTAGTGAGATGAAGCTTTTGAATTTTTACACTATGCACAACATGTCTGGTGTATTTTCATATGCTAGCGTTCATATAGACAAATCCTAAACAATAAAACTCGTACTCACTTGCATAAAAATGAAGGTAGAAACAACTAGATTTAATAAGAATGAATTGGAATATTTACTACATTTTTCATAATTTTTATGAGCTGACCATCTAAAGATCCTTTCCATCTAACATGATGTTCTGATGATAATGACGATAGGGGGTAAAGCGTTTACTCTAGTTTCGTGACACAATCGACAATCGCTTAGTCTGAATTGAAGTATTATTGCAAAGAAGGGAAAAGACTCTCTATTAGACTTTAAATACATAATGTAGATATAGGAGTATTACATTTTCAAGATTATGTATTCTCATGTTATAAGGTCAGTTAAGTATTTTTTGCCAAGGGTACACTTAAGTGAGGAGATAGCGATACCTATACATCTCTCTACTTATAATATATCACATGTACTACTTTACATTTACAACAGTTCATTCTCTTAAGCTATTAAATTTCTACAGTAGCTTCAACAATTCAGCTCATCTGCAAAAGTATTGTATGTGCTGTACAATCAGAACATTTATTTACTACAATATTTTATGAATTCCTTTCTTGTTTATTTCTATATTATAATTCGCCAGACAATTTTACAGTCTGATTGCTCACGTTAAGGTCTGAGTATAAGTTGGAGCATTATTTGCTTTTTCAATGATTTCAAAGAAGTTATGCTCCATTCCTAACAAAAGAATATCTTTTACTTGCTAACATTCTGCATATTATCTGAAATATGTATCTAATAACCATGAAACATTGCATCCCTAAATAGATAATTCATAGAAGCCAAGCCAAATAATAAATCCCGTAAAACCCACAGTCCATTTATATAGTTAGCCTCAGTCTGTAGAATTTCATTGCTTTGTTTCTGTGATACTAAGTAAGTGGTGCCTACTTGAACAACTCTCATTGGTGTATTTGTCAGATTTAACCCTTTATTTCTATTATTCTTCAAAAATAGAGAACAATTATTGGGGCAAGTGAGAATTTTTTGTTCTAATTCGGTGAATAACTCAAACACTTGTGTCACAGATGCTTTGCATGATGATTACTTCAAAAGCGTACAATTTGACTCATTACGGAGACATGAGATGAGACTATGAGAATTGCATGAAAACGCACTTGTCTTGGGTAATTATTAGTGGCAGATTAAAATGCTGTGAGACAGAGATTGAAGCAAGGAGAATTTATATTCTAAATTAATGAGAAATGTCGGGGCTAATGATTACCTGTGCTTCGTAGTCCAGTGTAGACAGGAAACGTCTCAGTGAAGAGGAGCGTAAGACTATCTGTAGTTGATAAAAGGAAAATCCAGGTGAACAGACTCTTAGCGAGGGAGTCTTTAGCTAATTCACGAATTGAAGAAATGATTATAAGAGAGGATGAGGTTGGGTTAGTCGAGCAGTAGCAGACGATGGCTGGATGAAACAAACGAATGAATTAGATATTAGAATGAAAGGGAAACTGGGGAAGAAACTAACTGGACACACTCACTCCATTCACGAAGAAAAGACTAAACGAACGTACGAGACGAAATACAAACTACACTAGGTACATAATAATATTATTAGGCTGCGAGTACGAGTACGGAGGAACGATACAAACGAAAACAGAAAGTGCAGAACCAAGAACCAAAGTGTGGATGAACCGGCGTCTTTGAGCGACGGCAATGATATGATGCAGTCGCTATGAACTCAGCACACTCAACAGTCAAGGAAAATCCAAAGAGCTCTGACTATGAGTCCTTAGCATTCAACTTACTCGCCCCGTGTCTTTCTACTTCAATTCTTCAACCTAACACCACAGCACAGCTTACACAACCCGCCGCACTACTACACTAGACTACCAGTACAAAAACCAGAGAATCACTAACTACCTAACAGATACATGTAGCGTGGTAGGTAGGTATCTTACTATTTGTCAAGCAGTTACCCAGCAGAGCTGGGAATGAGTCTTTAGCCGCTTACCGGCTTTCTCGCTGATGCTGTTGTTCTAACAAAGTTACAATGCAATAATCCGAGTATTTCGTAAATTACATTTTAACCTTTCCTATTATTTTAATGTATAGTTTTTTTCCTGTCCAGTGGGGTCGTATGCAAGAATCTGTAAATGGATATTCAACTGGATTTGAAAATTGTACCAGATGTTCATGAAAAGTGAGCGCCATACTATACTATTACACGACAATATTTACTTGACCACATAAACCTATAAGTACCTACTGAATAACATGAAACTTTTGATGACTATATGTACATATAATATAAAATCCATGTATATCATTTGCCGTAAAATAATACTATTGTTTTATAATAATGCTAATCTTATTGCAGTCCTTCGGTACACTTTTTATGAATTTGTCATATACACTATTAACCGTTACCTTAAAGCTATGCATGGGGCTAGAAACATGAGGAGAATTTGCTTACGTTATGATTCTCTTCTGCATACGGGCAAACTAATATGCTGTTCACTTTAAAAAATATACAATGTTTTTCGATATGTATCGAATTTCATTTAGATTAAAAATTCAATGAGTTTCTTTTATATCTTAAAATAATTTTTAAACCAGAATATTGAGGACTGAAACTGAATAATGCAGATCTACTTAACACTACATTTTCTTATTACTGTTTCGAAATTATCTAAATCCTGATATTCTTGATCTACTTACATTAGTGGTTTGAATTGGATGGGTTAGTATTTTAAATCAATTCAGATTGCTAGATTTAGGGAAATGAAGATTTAAGATTCAAGGGGACGAGACAAAATACACCGCCACCGCTTACACCACTTACACCGCTTGGAAGACTTTTGGGTAACATTCGATACGTCAAACACGGAGCATGTTTGTTTTTCTTTAGGTTAGGTTAGTGTTACACCCGAAAGTCTCAAAGCGGTGTAAGTGGTGTAGTGGTGTAGGCGGTGTATTTTGTCTTGACCTGATTCAAGACATTGACATACGGAAATAATTGACGTTTGGTTTAAATGAATTTGATTGTATGCCTTCCATCTATAGATATCTAATGTGTAAAGGTTAATTTAAGTATATGGAATCCTATTAAGTCTGCCATATGCAAGTTAAAATGAAATGGAGACTGGGATTGAAGTGCGTTTTTCTCAATCCCACCTTTACAACCCCACCATACATTCTGTATTAAGTACTCTTATTAGGTACACTGCATTAGAGGTAAGTTCTTTCGTTATTCAGCATTACCATGCATACATCGAGAGACAGGGAAAGAAATACTACAACAACGTGCGTGGTTGTCCTTTCTTGAGCCTTTCTTGACTTGAGTAGTATAATATGTGTAGGAGTAGGCGCAAAATGCAGACAGTAGCTACTTACTTACTACATATAAAGTCATACAATGATACAGCATTATATTGTTAGCTCTATTGCATATTATTTCTTATAATAATAGAAAATTCATTTAGTATTTGTATTAGGATATGTGCATAAACTGCTCGGTGGAGTACAAAGTGCAGCGTAGGTAAGCTTAAGTAGGTATCATCTTTACCAAGCTACCTAATAAATAGTATCCACATAAAACTAAACTAAGAGTCTACCTACCTGCCTCTCTATTTGTATGTATGAATTTTTATAGGTAGTTTGTAGGTGAGTAGTTGATATTGATGGAGAGATGACCACTGTTAACATTCTTTAATCAGGGAAGGCCAGAAGGATGAGCAGAAGTGAGGTAGTATTGCAGTAACAGCAAAGATGAGCTGCTGCAGTCTTAACTCTTAATGGTCTAGTAGTAGGCATAAGTATTTATTTAGCAGAGCAGGCAAAAATAGTGCTCAAAGTTGGCTTAGCATGAAACGTGAGACAAGCTTAATTCCAATCCAAATGTGTTCAGAAGATCCAGGGCTGGCCGTTTGTTGCTATTTCGTACATAGAAAAGCCACTCGGTGTGCATTGTTATAATTTTTTTCATACAGCATTGGGCTATAAAAGGTTAACTTCCAATATGAATCTCTAAGGCAATAAAATCTGCACAATTGGCTGGTTCTGAGATGCAATATCCCATGCAATGAAAAAAAGAAACACAGCAATAAAATTCGGTAATAAGAAATCTGCTAGTAAAAGGATGTCACAAGAAAGACGATTTCAAAGAGACAACATTGCTGAATTCGTGACAAAAATATTATCTTCCAAGA
Organism: Tomocerus minor; assembly: GCA_009936455.2. Classification (NCBI taxonomy): domain Eukaryota; kingdom Metazoa; phylum Arthropoda; class Collembola; order Entomobryomorpha; family Tomoceridae; genus Tomocerus; species Tomocerus minor. The sequence goes on from JAAAYG020004716.1 coordinate 27,962, forward strand.
TGTGTATCTTCATTTTTTGTAAACTTAATCTACAGTTCTCACAATACTGCCTTAATTGTCATTTATCCCTCAGCTATAAAAGTCGGTATTCAAAAATAGACAGCAGTAATGATTTCCGTGGAAAAGAATAAAATCTTATGAATATGTTTTCTGTTTTACTAGACGATCATTACTATAAGAGATAGGAAAATTCATAACATAGAGGTTTCTCAATCTGCTGCATCATTTGCCTGTGTTGACATGAAAGTTATTCAATTGAGCAGCGTTGCTCAAGGAGCTGCAGCTGCAGGAAATTTTTAGACGAATTATTTTTGATATTTTTGATTAGCCTCGAAAGAATCATATTTCCGTTTCGTACAAAAAACGTGTCGGGGCGTCGTTGAGTCAACTGACAAGCCTGGTAAGTGATTCTAACGTCGACATATAGGGATGTTGCTCTTGATAGATATTTGTTGAGAAGAAGGCAAAGTTAAGTGTGAAGAGTGAGCTTAATTGGTTGTGCTGTGCGTAGAGTAGGCAGTTATCATTCGTGACTGAATGGCTTGCTTGGATTAGCTTGGTTTCCTTTGCCTGGTACTTATTATATTGCTATTAACAATATTCGGTTCAGTCTCATGTTAAGTCTGTTAGGAACTGATTGCCAACTGAGCCAGTATCAAACAAGTAGAAG
>JAAAYG020004727.1:0-28621 GCA_009936455.2 Tomocerus minor
TTACGAAAATGTGGCCAATTCTTTGGCCATGTTAATCAGTACAGTACACTTCATATCTTAAGCATTCTAGGGTTAATGATTTCTGTATGTTTGTTAACCCATTTCTTACTTGTATTTTATTTTAGAATAAGGATGTTTGTTTATTTTTCTCTGCCAAACGTGTCCTCCTTCTCATGGCTCTAACACTTACTGGACTTTTGCCTTTTATACCACTAAAAGAAACTTATTTCGAAGTTTGCCTTCCTTTGTATATTGTACGGTGAGTAAAAATGTTATGTCAAAAAATCAAATATAGTTTTGGCTTTTAGGTTTTTTAAATGTCCCTAAATATCTTCCTGTTCATATAGTCGTCGTCTTAGTGAAGTTAGCCATCTAAGTCACAAAGAAAAATTTTTGCTGTGGATTGCAAAAGTGCTTCTGGTTAACAAGCCTGTAATAAATCATCTGAAGAAACGTGGAATTCAGGTATTCATAAATAATTCACAATTAGTAAAGTATATTACGTGTTTTAGTAACGTCCAATGCAAAAAAGTTTGACATTCATTAAAATGAATTCATATTCATTGATATCTTAAAAATGACTAGTAAAAAGAACAAATAGAAAAATTTTTGCCACACCATAATTAACTTGGTCCTAAAGATTAAGCTGATGCTATTTAGTGCCAAATGTTAAAACATTAATATAATGTTGGCTTTCTGTAATTTACATTAAGATAGTTTATGTAGTTGGATGATTTTGAAATAAAATTGGGCGTCTCAAGAAGGCAATGGGAGGGGCACTTGTTGTTTTGTATATACTTGATATTACGTAACTAATTTTCAAGGTTTCTTAGGAGTCTAAAATAGCCTAACTGAAGATAAAAGAAACGAAACGTATTAACTCTCATGAGAACAATAAATTCAGCAATTCCTTTACAATCGTTCTATTTTTTAGGTATACTTATGGGTATGCAATAATGAAGAAGAGTACTTGAAATGCTTAGAACTTGGCTCAGATGGGATAATGACAGACTACCCAACTCGGCTTCATTCTTTTATCAAATCTCACGTCGAGGAAGATAAGTGATGAGGCTTTCAAATTAATGAGAAATTGGACGAGTTAAGTAAAAAGTTTGTACTTAGTTTGCATCTTACATCAATTAGTTTGTATTTAGATGTCACGAAAATTGATTTTTATGCAAAACGGTTCTTAAAGTATAAAAGAAATACTTGAATTTGGATAATACGAAAATTAAGCGTTGATTAAATTTTGCCACGAGACAAAATAATTGTATTGCATATTGCAATAAATAACAGTAATTTATATATTATAACTCGTTTAGTATTTAAAAACTATTGGAAAAAATTGCCATATATTTGTTATAATTGGACAGACAAGAGATATGCAATGAATATACCTAATGCAATTTACGCTGGGCTCTATTGCACAAATCTTTTATGAAAAATTAATGAATTATTACCTGTGTTACCACTGTCTAGTCAAATAGTATGGTTATGTATTCGTAAAGAGGCATTTAACTTAATATATTTATCGAGTGCAAGTTAGAAAACATTAATACTGTTAATTGTTTACAGTGCTATATTCTAAATTACATTTCATTGATTTACTCGACATTTACAGCAGTTGCTATGCTTATGTTACAAGTAGAAATGATACGCACAAGTTTTTATTTGTCTACCAAATATATTATGAACAATAAAACAAAGTGTCGCATTTATAGCTTTTAAAGCAGTTATGTATAATATTTTCTATTCCACTGGTTTCTTTATTTGCATATTGACTTGGTTTTCTCATCACATAATTAATAGAGATAGATACTAGCGTATAACGTAACAGACAGACCTCATTCTGACATCAAAGATACTGCACTAAAACAATGGACGATGAGTTGACACTAAGTTTCCTATATTTAACCATTTTGAGAAGGCAACCGTTAGTTCTGCAGAAAAAAAAATATTTTTGTATATGTTTATACTCTGTGCAATACTAATATTTGCGACAATATTCCATTAAGTAGGTACTTTTAATATAATATGGAATGAAATTATTCCATTAAAAATAGGAAGTAGTTTTAATAGAGAGTTTTTTCGTTCAAATTGAGTAGGTATCTAGTTACGTACGTGAGTTTTATAGTTATACAGTTCCATGAAAAAATTTCATTGAAATAAAAATATTTTCGAGACTACTTTGGCACCTTGTGTTCTAATACAGTTCAAATGTTTTATAAAAATTACATTTACCTGAAAATTTTCGTAATATAACCGATATTTGTTATTTGCCATAACATTACCTCTAATATTTAGATCTTCAACATCAAAGATACTGTACTTATTTTGTCTAAAATGACAACAATATAATTAATCGTATCAATAAGTGAGATTTACATTACATAAGATTAGCATGAGGACTTTACAACTTTTATCATAATCAAAATAAAATTAATAATACCTATGCATTTTGTTTACAAGAAAGGCAGAGTACCTAGTATATTTTACGGAAGATTTTGTAAAGACTACCGAAACTACAATTAATTATTATCAACTAGGAAGTACGCAACCAATCTTGAGTTAAATTTTTTTGTGTTTTCCTTTTGAGTAGAGGAAGAATTTGTTAATGCGAACTTACAAAAAATTAATTAGATAACTTGTTATTTTTTAGCTAATGCAAATGCGGCTGCATCCGGCAGAGTATCATATTTCGGAGATAAAATTGTTTTGACCAAAGGTGGCTCAGAAAACACGTCTGTGATGTACCAAGGAAACTCTTCTGGTTGATAAGCCTTGTGATTTTCCAAATCAAAAGCTAGCTGTGCAGCAATTGGGTCACAGTTTACAGTCAATGTGGATAATATCACACCATCTCGTCGGTACAAAACGCAGAATTTCGGCTCGGTAGGGTCTCCAAACACCACAATTTCATTGTGGTAATGACCATTACCTGTTAATACCAGTGTAGAGATTAATTTGTAGATTCAATTTGACAACATTTCTTTTCTTAACGCCCATTAATTGTTAAATTGTATCACATGATCTAAATTATGAATTATCTTACCACAATAGCGAACAGTAAGTCCCCATATTCTCGTCCAAAAGAAAGGGACGGAATTAGAAACTGAAGTTTTGGTTCCCAGCATATTCAGCGCTGCTAGTTTTCCATGTTTTAAAGCCATTCCCCAATGACCAATATTGGCATGCCCAGAGACGGTCAACGCAGAAGGGAACGTGACCACATCACCGGCGGCAAAAACATTTTCTTCTGATGTTTGCATGTACTGTTACCGAAAGCAAAATATTCCAATTGCCAATACAAATAAATGAAATAAAACGTTTAAAAACTTAAAAAAGCTTTAAAAATTCACCTCATTCACTAGAATAGTGCCATTGTTAAGTTTAATATCAGAATTCTGAATAAATTCAGTGCTGGGAACCCCACCCATGGCCAGGACTACAACATCGCAAAGATAAACTTTGTTTTTCACTGTAATCACACTGGTCACTTCGCCATCAGCATTCCCCTCAAAGGATTTGATTTCGTCCATAGATTCAAACACAACATTTTTACTGGTTTTAGTCAAATGTTCTAAAAGTGCAGTTCCTGCAGTTTCTCCGAAAACCACTCCATATGGCCATTTTGATCGGCTGATTATTGTGACGTTAGAAGAAACTTCGTCGAGAGAAGAGGCCAATTCCAATGCGATGAAAGAAGAGCCCGCAATAACAACTGTCTTATTAGCAGCAAGTTCCTTGAGAAGCTTGCTGTCTTTCAAAGAATATACTGTATAAATGTTCTTCAAATCCACTCCTTCGTACACGTGCTTTCGAGGTCTGAAAATTAAATATCGCACAAATGTAAATAAGTGACCTTAGACAAAATAAACGGAAAAATAACAAAATTTTTGGTAAAAGGAGAACTTACTTTAGACCTGTTGCAATCATTAAGCTGTTATAATGCACCACTCTTTCATCATCAACTAGCTGTATTTTCTTCTCTTGAAAATCCAAACGTTCCACCGTTGTGTTTAACAGAACTTCAATATCGTGATCCTGTACATTTAATTGACATTAATAATTGTAATTATCCATAAAAACTTTTAATTTCCAAAATGAACAATTTCCGTCTATTACATACTTTGTAGAATTGTTCGTCTTTTAGCTTAACGTCCTCCCAGTCCGTGCTCAGACTTTTGGTAATTTTTGTACGGTCATACGGATAATACAAATCGCTACAGAGAATTACAATGCGTCCCTCAAACTTCTTTTGTCTAAGAGTTATAGCACAAGTAAATCCAGCCGCTCCTAAAAAACATAATGTATCACAATTTTAGACAATAATTTTATTGTAAATATTAAGAAATGCTATGAGATCTACCTCCTCCTACTATTACAAATGTTTGAAGACCAGGAAGAGCACTGAAGTTGTTTGAGGGGTCTGAAATGGTAATATTAGAAGTTAGCTTCCCCAAAGGTTTCAATACTTTTGTAATCTTGACTTCTTGTTCAGTTGCTGCAACTGTGAGTTGGCCATTTTCGTCTCTTTGCACTTTAAACGTTGGAATGTCTTCCAGACCGGGAAAATCTTCGATATCCCCTATAATTCAATTCAACATATATTAGAATACTATCATATTTTTTTGTCGTCACTGGAAAATGGTGTAGAAATACAAAACATAGTATATTTAAAAAATGTACGGAAATAACTGTGTACATTACTAAAAAATGGAAAGCCATGAAGAAGATCCATTGAATTTTAACGAATGTTTTATAACAATGTCGGATATTTTCATGAATTTCTGTAGTTCATGAAATATAAAATAATTTTACCAGTTTTAGTCGAGAAACAGGCTCCATGCCACGGACAGCGTACCATTCCATCCTGAAAAACGCCAGTATTCAAATTTGCTCCATAATGTGGACATTTTTGTCCGAAAGCGTAAAATTCATCATTGTGCTTGACAACGACTACTTTATCCCCATCATCCCCTACTGGAACCACTTTCATTCTAATATAACACAAAATGTCAAAATTAGAATTTTTTAGTTTATTTCGATTATAACATACAATTGAAAGATTTTGATTAAGCATCCAAAAAAACTTACTCATTTTCCTGATAGTCATCTGAGTGTCCGGCCGGAAAACCTGCTTTATTGTGACAACAAAGATTATATATATTAGTACACTACAAATGTTCAAATATTATAAATTCATATGTTGCCAAATAAAGGTGTCTAAAATCATGCAGAAGTAATGACATATAATATTATGAATATTAATGACTATTAAATTAGTCTAATTCTGAAATACTTACCCGCAGGTTCCTCACTTCCCTTTTTACAGCTTACAGCAGACCCCATGTTGGTCCCCTTTTGATCTAGAGACTGTTGTGACATTTTAAAAAAATATCTAATAATTATTGGTATTCCACTAGGTAATTACTTTGAACTTTGTTTTGCACAGCTTATTATCAAAACTTTTTTCTGATAAAACGTGTCTAACATGCTTCCCTTCCTAAGTTCAGTGAAAAGGAACAGAAAAAGTAAGGTGTAGCAGCTAGGTATCTCTACTCTCTATCAACACATAATAGGCCTAGGCCTATACAACAATACACCAGACAAGACTAGGTCAGGCTAGACTAGAGAGCTACTACACACACTAGCACTATGTACTTAGGCACCAGTTCGATCAATCTCGTGAATTACCTTCTTCCTATATAGCTATAAAATGTATACGAGAGGCAGTTGATTTACTTCCTGTTCATATAAAAGTTGGTTTTCCTTCTGTGTAAGTAAAACGGAATCAGTTAACGATTATTATAATAGTCAAGTTTGACGTATATGTATTCCTTTATTATATTCAAGTGATATTTTATTCATGACTATACCTAAGACTCAAACATCTTATGGCTAATGCACTAATACTATATAATATATTTTAAAATGCACAAAAAATATATACATATTAGATATAGTACCTTTCTGTATTTTCTTTGATAGAGTATCCAAAAGAATATTATAACGGAGAGCCCCTAAGCTATTGTTAGTCTTCGTAGTCTTTTGTAGTTTTCGTTCATGTAATTTGTAAAGCGCGTCAGTGTCCATTTATTCCAACACAATATCTCAGCAATTTTGATTAATGGATTATATGAAGCCTATCTAACTATAGATTGAACTTATAACATTTTATAGTCAATAAGTGTCGCTATTTCCCCAAATTGTATTCCTTTTAGATACGTGAAAGTCGAAGATTAATTTAATATGACATATATTTGTCCATTTTCTATTTCCTACTCTGGATCTGTCATTATGCATTTCTTTCGGCTGGCTTCAAAGTTGTTGTATTATCTCTAAATAAAACCAAACCAGGGACAAACTACAATAAAGTAATCAGACCCATTAAACTTGCTATCTACAGTCTGGACATGAAATTGAATTAATATTTACACTGTTTCATTTTACAATAGTTGCGTTCGTGATTGTCTGTCGTGTATGTAAACGCATGTAAATGACTAATGTAGGTTAATTGAAATTGGAAATGCCATATTAGCAATAATCGTTAATGATAATTGAGTTGTGCAGCTACATGGGATTCTGAAGCCCAAAGCTGTTTCACTATCCAAGAAAAGTAAGAACCACGACTTGAGTACTTACGCTGAATACCTTTGGTAATGGAAACATGTTGTTTTCCATAGCATTTTTTCACGTTTTACCATCCAACCATTGGCATTATCATCATTATCACTGCTCTTGATAATAGTTTACAACGTTAGTACAAAAGCAATAGTAATTATAATATTATTACGACTTGCTAGCCATAAAATAAGTTATGCATACGCACACATATAATTATGAAGTGCATTTTATATTTTTAACAACCATGTGCTGTCTTCTTTTTTGTTATGGGTTCTAAGCTGCTACATGATTGTACGATTATCACAAACACACTTGCAATACAAAAGTAATTTTATCTACCCTCTTAATCACAAACAATTTTCATGGTTTAATGAGCATAAAGATGTCGTTATAAATAGTGGGGGCCATAACATTGTTACGTAACAACGTAGCGTATTATAATTTCCGTTATTCCCTCCTCATGCTTTATAGCAAATCTAAATTGAGATGAGAAATGTGAAAGGCGAAGGTACTGAAATCATTTTGAGCAACTATGAGATTAAAGCAGAATCCTTTAAATACTGTTTACCACCTAGAATTTTTATAATCTAAAGTACAGATAATTTAGTTATCTACGTTCAAGTGATTTCGTTTACATAATCATAAAGACTTGCACTTAATAGTGTTTTTTTAACTCTTCCTATCTCCTTTACTATTTAAAAAATATATACACAAGATAGTTAAGGTAGATAAGTCTTTTAAGATTCTGAGCAACCTTTTACTATTATAGCTACGTTCTGTTCTATAAGTAGTATATGTATTTATAGATAACGGCAATTAATGATTACATTAACATTTATCTATTACAAGGCAAAAAAGGAAGAAACCCCAAATGCACTATAGACAGGGGGTGTAAATACGTAATAAAATATTTCCCTACTTTGTTTCCTGCTCTGGGCACGTACCGAGTACATGCATATTGCAATTTAAGTCTCTGTCTGAGAAAATAAATATAGATACCTGCGTTGCAATTGCAGTAATTGAATACTGATACGATATTCGCTAAATATTAAGTGATTTGGTTGCTCTAAAGTGCATTAGCGTATAATATGCTTATTTTTAAACGTATACATCATAGCGGCATGCACTAATGACAATTTTATTAAAGACTCCCAACGGGAAATCTTCCGGTATTAACTAAAATTGGTTCATGAATTTCAAATCTTTATTCCGTGCAAACATTGTCAATGTTACTACTCACTAAGACTTAATCCAGAATTTTTATGCTTCTGAATTTATCTATCAGAACCTGACAGTATACCTTAAATCTCAAAGGTGATAATGTAGGAAGCAGCACGCTTTTCGAATTAGTATTTCCAGCTTCGTAAATTAACAAAAGAGTACACCTATGCAAATTGTAGTCATTTTTAATATTGAAATAAATCATAAAGAAATGAGGGAGGCACGAGTTAACATTTATGTACGTAGACTTTATGAAGAAATAGTTTTGCAAGATAAATGTAGTAAAAACTCTACTTCTATTCATGCCGAAACTGCTCTACATCATTTGTCTGAGTTACTAGTTGCTTCGACAGTATGTCACTTACTCCTTTATAAGAACTGTTGATTCAGTATATTGGGCTGCCTGTCTTTGTACTCTACTCCTGCATTTCTTCTGGAATTTCCATAATAAATGTACTTGGGTCCAATAATCAGACAGGACAAGAACTGTCTTCAGGTTTTGCTTATATATCTAAAGGATCCATGCAGATAATAGATTTGGCTTCCAATTATGCTGTTGGCACGCAGATAATACAACTCTTAATATACGTGCATAATCTAAGACGGTTGCATTGAGGCGTAAATCATCGTAATTTCATTTTCATTTCCTATTCTCACAGGCAGTCCCATTCCGTGTGTGTTGGAGAAAATAGATGACTATTTAACTACAGCCATTCTTTACGGATCGATGAAAGGAGGGTCGTAAAAATAATTTTGGACTAAGAACAAAGGGATCGTGCGACTTGGACTGAGTCGGCTCGCAAAAGGAGACGGTAGGAAATAGGAAAGTAGTACATAAGCAGAAAACACTTTAATGGAATAACTATAAAGAACCGTTGCGAAATGGTAAGATTATAGTCCTAGGTGGAAGCTACGGCCGTGTACATCCCAAAATCTCAAGAGAAATAGCTATAAAATTTAAATTGGGAATTTTTGTTGGTGAACGCAATGGAAGAACTCAAGTTGCATCTTGTGTCTCATGCTCAATGGTTTTTATGGAGAACCTTGCAGAAAAGTGCTGTTGCCTGTTTGGTCGATTGGCAATGTAGTAATTATGATGTGTAATGACACGGCATTTATCTGATAGCCCTCTCCGTCAGTTCCAATGAGCATTGTCTTAGAGTAGTAATTGTGTGCATAAGGATAAGTACTTATAGAGGCTATCTAATAATAAGAATGCGTCCTAATAATGAAAGGCTTATTTTTAAAAGGTAATAGGAAGCGACAACAAGTAGAGTGTAAAATTGACTTACGTTTTCCGCTTCTGCAATTGAATATATTTAGAGTTGAAGTAATTGGTGATGAAAGGATTTTTTGCAGGGAGAATCTTGGCGAGTTTCGCATTTGTCTCACAGACAGCTACGCTCCTCTCAATCAACTAGAGAACTGAAGCCCCGTCTTTTAAATCTGTAGCTGTAGCTATGTGTATGGCTCTAAAGAAGATATCTCATGGCCTTCCTTTCGTTTCACAGAAGAAGGCGGAGGTTCACAAGTCCGCGATCAGGTCGCATTGTCGTCACTTTAAGAAGTTCTCCAGAATCCTTTATAGCTTCCTTTAGCGGATAAAGCCTACGCCTCTGAAATCTTAATGAGTTTTTGGCCGTGGATTGTGGGTAAATTGAGGCATATGACAGTTACGCAATATTTTGCTAAAGTTAGCTTTGCTGGCACGATAACTGAGAACCGCCACAGAGTTTTGAGGATTCTTACCAATCGTAAGCTGTTTAAGTAATGATATGAAATGGTTACTTGCTTTTTGTTTACAGTTGGTCACCTGAGTTACCTAACTCATGATATTCGAGAGAAACGCTACGCTAGGAGCAGTAGGTAGCTAACCTCAAAGAGACTGCAATGATATTTGCATGTCTGACTATGCTGCACTCTTAGATTGGAGTTGTGACTGTGAAGAGTAATTTGTTCCGTGCCTGAAAAGATTATAAAAGCCGTTTCTTGAAATAACTTCGTCAAATATTCTCTGCGTACGATACGCCAGTGAATTATTTGCGTATAGAGAGTAATTGCACTTTACATTTAGTTTCAGTGTGGAAAGTATGCAAAATATAATTCGCTTTAGGTAGTTTGTTGTTACGTAGTCTTATAATAATATCCTTCCTGCATTATTTTAGAAGGGGAATCTTTGTGCTTGCTGTTACACTGCTCAGTCTCTCTTGTCTATAGGGATATTATATCATTTGGGGTTACATAGACACAGACAGTGCTATGCATTGCCGTGCAACTCACTCTCGTACACAAAGAGTTGATTTGAAAGCAGGGAAGATGTAAGTACATCTATCCTGCTATGGCCCACTAGTCCGTAAACAAAAAAGTATAATCCAACGTTTTCACCTTTAAGGAGAAATCGTAATTGTCTAATTTTTCCCACCTACGTAAAATACATACAATGTAAATATATTTTTCATCTATCTCCTCCACTCATGCATATTGCATGCATATGGAATTAATGGCTACGTAGCTATAAGTACATTCACTCTTAATAATATTATTATCATACCTGCATAATAATTTAAGAGTTCCTAATGACTAATAACATCATGTAAGCAAGAGATATTGCATATAAACTCTATACTTGACTCTACTCGATATGTGTAACATAAATGTAACTATTACATAATAGCAATAGGTGTAACCATCTAGACCTGTCTAAATGTGCATGGGCAATTCTAATATTCACAGTCCACTGTGAATTGCAAATATGGGATGTGTGTTCAACTCATTGTATCAATACGAGCATATTAAACGCCGGTGATCTTCTCCAGCCAACTACAACTTTATGATTCAAATATTTTTTGGGATATTCCATCCTAATAGTTTTCCGTGTGTATGACATTTCATCAGCATCCATTTTTATCCATGCAATTATAAACACAGCAAATACACAGCCAAATTTTCATCCCAGAAATTTTAACAACAAATTAGTCAGAAGAATTATAGTAGTTACGCTTCCAATAATTATCAAGAACAATGTCAAATTATAGTTCTCATCAAAGAATACTATGCGATTGAATTTTAATGAAAGCTGAGCAAGATTTGTTGAAGCATGCACGCACAAGATGTGGTTTTTGATATTAGAGGTTCTTGTTTTGCACGTGCACAACAATTTACACTGTTAATATGCAAATGAAACCCATATCAAGATTTCCAGATCATATTTTGCCATTTTAAGGGGAGATATCATTTAAATATTTTAGTGAATGTGTCTGTCTGCTCTCTGCTTAACAATAAAGTTATGACTTAACAGCACGCAACTTAACAGTCTAGTCTAATGTCTAGCCTAGTCCATCCTCAAGATCTGCTCGCATTATATCTTTAGAATAAAATTAAATTGTCCTCTTCTACTTAAAAAGGTAATCGAAATCTCATGGGAAGATAAATGTAAATAAATACATGCAGACATCCAAATTATTACAAATTTATAATACAATTTCAACGCGGTTACATGGTTTCATGGATTGAATGTAACTAATGCGGCTTTATTAACATTTGTAATTTCCGGATTACGTTCTTTTCTTTTCACTCACAATATTTCTATTAGCATTACAAAAATTTACGAACAATAAAATTGTTAAATTTACAATAATTTAGTTCTGTTCCTATTTCTTTACCGAAAACGAAAGCTATAATCCTACAAAGTTCGGAATCCGATGTACTTCGATTAATTTTGTGATCAGTTACGTTACATAATTATGTTAGTTCATTTCAATTTAATTTACCTTCCAATAAAAAATATTTTGAACCTAAGATCAAATAAATTTCAATTTTTAAATTCATTTTACACGGACATTTCATTTTTAAGAAAATTGGTAAAAGTATAAACCATTTTGCAAAAATATGTTAGTCGTATTTTTGCACTTGGAAAATGGATACTGAATACATATTGATTTGATTGCGAGCGTACCCAAACGTTCCCTTTTAACCCTTTCTTGCATTATTGCTATGAAGATGAAGAGCAAATGGAAAACATACTCTGGCCTCAACAGTACTCATACTCGACTCCCAAGAATCCAATACTCTCAATGCATAATGAACATGCTAAAGTGATTTATAATGATAGGCAATTTGTTTCCTTTTTACTCCCTATTCGTCCAAAAAATGGTCTCTGTCCAATGCTCTGGTAATAATGTCTAAATAAGTCGGGAATTTTTTTATTAGCATAACTTTTGGGAGTAGTTCCAGGCTATTTTTCTTCCTAAATTACTAGCTACACATTATTACACTGCATTATAAAGTAGTAAAATGTAATGTTATGACCTTTTTTTGTTTTAATTGTTACAGTTCCATGGCTAGTGTAAGTCATGGATGCATTTCTATGTATTAATTTCTGTGTCTTTAGCTTTGTAGGAGTAAATACGCAATAATACAATAATAATGAGGATGTAGTAATGTTGCAATTAAAATGCTCACATAGTTGTCAGTTAGTGGTTAGTGAGGGAAGAAAAGGCGAAGGGTTTATGAGAGAATGTGGAGTTCATTTAAGGAAGGAACTTTTGGGATTCTTGAATTATCATGATTGTTGCTCCAGTTTGGTGCGAAGGAATTTAATCATGAAAGTATTCTGTCTTCACTAGAAATATTAGGTGTAGAGAGAGATAGTGGAGTTGTTGGGAGGGTGTTTGCTCTATGCGATATACGTTGATGGCTATAAAATTACAAATTAGATAGGAGATAGCCCAAGATACCCACATAGAATATTCTGTGTGTGTGGAGAGATGAAGTTGAAAAACATGATAGTGGAGTGGAGAACGGACGCTCCTTATAATCAAATGGCATAGGATCACGGAGGACCAATTGGAATTTGTCTTTATAAAAAGTTCTTTAGATAGGACCACCACCGTACCTACGTATACACTAGACATTCCTAGTAGATACCTATAGCTCTTTTTATTGAATTCGTCTGAGTTGTCTAATATCCCTGGTCTGAAACTCAACTGCAAACTTTTGTGGATTACATCGTTGGCAGTCATGGATAAATAGCTTATGATTAGTGTAGAGTGTAGGCATTGGGCTACGGCGTTAGATTTTTTGGACTCTTATTATTGTAAATAGACGGCTCAGTGGCTATATTGATAAACTAATATTTAGAATTGGGATGCCTAGGGAGTAGATACAATATTATAATAAAAGACTAGAAGACATAATGCATAGCACAAAAGGTATCTGGTTGATAGTTGATATTGATGATGTTGCCGCAGAGTCTGAGCACCTGAGGGTAAACGAGTTCATTGACTTTAATATATAGTTACAGATACTACAGAAATGAAAAATAAAGAATAAGCATATTATTTGACTTCTTGCTTGCCATTCGACCACTAAGAACATCAGTTGTACTCTAATAAATGAAATCAAGTCAAGGATTCAGTTGTTGTTTGGATTTTGGATGCACTGAATCCTACATTACATTTACGTCCATTATTTATAGTAATTTACTGCTTTTGCATCTATAGCCATCGTTTGTGACTCACAACAACCACTTAAGATATATCACTTTTATGCACTTTCCTTATTTTCATACTCTCCTGGGCTACCTACTACGGACTAGCAACAGAAAAACTCTATTTGCATGGACTGACGAGTATGGTATTGGAATCATATAACTCTGACGGATTGGCCAGAGACAAACTTTTTCTATTCAACTTCAAAGGGGTTAATTTGTAGCTTTATGCCACACTGACATGAGCAGTTGTTTACTAATCTCAGATGTGCTAAATATCTGAAGGGTGAAAAGGAGAAGAGTAATAAGAATCCAATAAAAATTAAAGTACATCGCTAAAAAGGAAATGGTTGGAGAATCTGAATTCTCTATTAAAACATCAGACCCATCCCATACCGTTAGTTTTGTGCGTTGCACTTTTACAAAATACATATCACCATATAAAATTTTGTCTTTACAAGCTGGTGGATGGCAGTGGACGTTTGTTGGTGTGGAGTGTGGGTACATGGCATACTTTTCTGTTTCGTATTCCTTTACAACATGACATGCATATCCATCCATGATCGCAGTGCAAACTGCATACAGAATTCTTATGTACAACTTATCAGCGCACTAGATATGCTTTATACATTTTCTTGGCTTTAATAGTGCATTTAGCACCATATCTTCTTGCTAATCACAATTTCAGGAGGGTGGCAGATTTTTTCATCTCTGCGTGAGCTAGGCTCTTTATTATGTAAATAAGTACAACCAATAACCAAAATTAATGCTAGGTTAATGTTAATATCGCTACAAGTGCAAGTCTCTTTTTCTACATTTGCCTTTAGCCTTCTTCGTATCATTAAATTTTTTATTTTACAACTTTCGTAGTTTTGCTTCAATTTTCTTGTTAGACATTGCATTTGAATCACGAAAAGATAATTTAACTAAAGGGTAATCGGAATCGATACAATTAATGGCTTGAATGCTAGCATAGAATTTAAATGCAGTCGTCCACAATGCAGCACTTACATAATAGACATTATTGTGTATAACATTTTTCAAATGTGCTGTGCTGATATAACTACTAATCGAACATTTCAATCGCAATTAGCAAGTCGAACAAATATATGTACCTTCTTAATTAGAGAACGCACTCTTATATCCATACTATACCCATAACCATCGATAAAATTTCTGATTATATCCTGTATCATATGATATATATCCATGTTAACATTATATCATTAATTACTTTCTATCAAATGAGCTAAAGCTGACGTAATGCTCTTTGAGAGATTTTTTTTTTAATTTTAAGTCCATGCATCGTGTCCTCAAGGTAAAGCACATAATATTATTTCATTTAGCATATAATTCGAGCCAAAGGAGTGGTCAAATTGAATTATTTTATTGTTGTTGCTGCTCATAAAATTTACAATGTATGCCGTTGTCGCGAAACCTTCCTTTAGCCTTCGAATTAAAATCCTTGCATAATTATGGACTTTAGTTAACCTAACATAATGAATTTTTAATCAGTCATTCTTTTTTCAAACAAAAATCATGAAAAGAGACTTAATAACTTTTTTTCGACAACCAACTAGATTTTAAGGAAAAATCCTTTTCACAAAATGGCTATAGAACGACTTTGAAAAGGATTCCCATCCTGTTCCCACCAAAAAAGTTTTTGTTACATGTTTTGGTGCAAATACTTCAGATTTCACAATTTTTAATCGATTTTTTTTGCGCCATTTCATTTCCGAAGACTTAGACAGATATTCTCATAATTATTTACAAGTATTTTAAAATTGATAAACACTCCACCGCTGCACTATTCAGTAAGAAGTATGATTTTTATTATGAACATTGTTAATATTCCATGGTGTAGAAAAATTTTGCATTTATTTTCCTGAATAAAAAGGTAGTGAAATTTAAAGAAGGCAGTAAATGAAGTTTTGTAACTTTTAAACTAATTTAAAGAGTGGACAAGCCAATAAATAGGAATTAAGCAGTCTTGGTTAATATGCAAATACATAGCTGTGTGCATATTTAATTTCGTGTTATAAAAACCAGACAAAGTTCTTGGATGTTGCAAGTTCAAAGTAAATGTCTTTCTGCATAATTAATCGACGTCGGCCTTTTACGTTAAAACAGTTTTTGTGCAATGAAGATTCGAGGGTAGGAGACCTTAAGAAATGGCTATTAACTAGGAAATTTAATGTTTGTTTGTAGAATGAATGTGTATAGGAAAATTGCAGTGTGAAGATTTGCATAGAGTTCCCAAATTTGAGTGTTGGTTGAGTACAATAATAACCATGTAATCTCCTTTTTTCGTCGAATAATTTAGGATAAATGATGGGAAAGGTAATTGTACAGAGATTGAATTATTATGGAAATGTGCAAGAGACAAGAGGAGGAAGGATGTCGACGACATGAGGAACCTTGTTTAGTGCACTAATAATAAGATGGGCTAAGGATACTAAGGAATTGTGTGCTATTGACGGAGAGTTGTTGACGATGTGGTGAGGTGAGGGTGGATCCTCATTTACTCTTCTCTCTCTCGCTCTTTCCTTAATTTTTTGGTATGGCTTTTCTTGTTTGTTATTTTATTGTATGCAAAGATTCGTGCATACTATTAGATGCCTAACTACGCTATGCTACGTGCATAGAAATCTTTGAGAGTGGCAGCAAGAGTTGAGCTCATGCCAGGAGGTGTGGTGTCTTGTCTACTGATCTTCTGCATTGGGGAATCCACTAGAGCCAAGGCAGTTGGTGTAAAGATGGACCACATCACTCACACAAGAGGACGACGACGATATGATGTTCGATCATGTCGTGCATCTATTATCATCATTATGTTCTACATGTGTATGCTATCGGGGGAGCATTGTGACTGAGGCTCTCCTCCTTATGTAACGTCCTTTGCCTCTTGCAGCTGACAATCAGAGTCAGCAGGACCAAAGCTTCATCCACTTCTCTTGCTCATCCTCTTCATTTGTCCCCTGTGAAATTCTCATGGAGAGAATAGTGCTCTCATAGCATGGAAACTAGTTCATATTCATTATCAAACAGATATATTACATGTAATGTATATGTGCGAACTAAAGTGGCAATTAAGTAACTGACATCTAAAACACCACAATATTTTTTCGCTCCTATTTATTATTTGGATTATGATTATATGATATCTCTAGATCTGTATCACTAATGCATGTGCTTACAATTTATTTGACAGTGTATTCTATTGTATTTTGATAAAGATGCTAGATGGGATTAACACAAATGACTACCAAAATATTACCACACACTAAATACCTACGTCGTCTTACAATGTAATTTTGTTGATGTCTTTACTGGACAAACAACATCGCGCATGTTTTTTTATATTTTACGTAATACAATTTGCACATCAGTATCAGTGTGGGATTTGCTCTATCATTTTCTCACTTTGTTACAAATGCCATTAAAGCAATAAGTATTTAAATCAATGAGTTAGCCTATCTTTTACATAAGCGTCAAGACAAGTAGAATAATGCAATAGATAAACCTTTTAGCATTTACGTTTGGCAAATCTTTTTCACAGGGAAATTATTTATTTGAACTCTCCGCAGAGAAAATCAATTGTATTTCAGAAAAAAATTACTTTGAGAATCAGTAGTACAGAGCACCTTTTTTATTCCAACAGTCTTTTGATATTTTTTTATTGTAAAATATTTCAAAAGCAATAAATGATGCTATTTTCATTCTTATCAATGCGCAGTCATTGTATCATCAGCTTGAGACAACAATTCTGACTAGTTTTATTGCTTACGCGATATTCTTGTTTCATCAAGGACTACCTAAATAAAAAAGTAGTGCAAGACATTTATGAAACATACTGATGCGGATTATAAAGTGGTATTAGTATAGAACAGCCGTCCATTGCTACTGCATTGTCTTTAAGAGTGTTGAGTAGAAACTTCTAACCCTAGGCTAGAAATTACAGGAAAGACTACTTTTGAACAGAAACTGTAGTTGAGCTGTTTTTGGAAACATTGCGGTAGTTTTTACGGTCACGGGAACGAACATCATATTATTATCGCGTATGCTTCCATAAAGAAGTCACTTTGTATATAGTAAGACTAAAGTAAGCAACCCCTAAGGAAAAAATTAGCATGTAAATTATGTCATTGCATGGTATCGAATTACAAGGAGTGACTTAGGCACACCATGTATCATCAAACACAAATTCAAACGAGTTAAAATGTAATTAAAAATGGGTCGAATGGAATTGGATAGCAATTCCAATAGAACAAGCTGGATTTGAGACTTATTTGGCAATACATGCATGAATCTGTAGGACAATGTCAAAGATATGCATATTCTGTGCATATTTCTGTATATTCTGTCTCACAATTTTTCTAGTTTATCTGTTTATTCTCATCCCTAAATTTAAACGAAGAAAAATATGAATTATTCTGTAAAAAAAAGTCGGGTACCTAGCATTAGTAGGTTAGTTTTCTGTATCACTTCCGGTTATCATGTTATGTATTTTATCTAATCTGATTGGTGAACTTGGTTGTGTGTCAATAATACTGACTTTTTCTGATGATTCGATTGTCATGATCGCAATACAATATGCAGTATTATAGTTCCACCTATTTATAGGATTAAAACATATTACAGGCATAAAAAGTGTACTGGTATAACTAAAAGACATTGGAATATGAAACAATATTTATAAATGATGATATTTTCATGTGCAATGTGTGCATGGAGTGCAGGGAGAATTATAGGTCGTGTATTACATTTATGCTGCACACATTATTGCTTTATATTACTAAGTAATAAGTAGAAAACAGGTGGTGGTATGAAAATATGAAGTGATGCTCTACAGCAAGTAGCATATGCATACAGTAGTAATAGTAAGTGTAAGTACCTGTTCAGGTAAATTGCTATAGGTAGATAAATTGCAGTAGTACTAGTAGTAGATGTACCAAGTTGGGATTGGAAATGGTATGAAATGATTAGAGTAGTATTTAGCAGGGAATGCATAATGGCAAATGGCATTATTACACGAATGGATAGGGTTGAGAATGGGATGTACGTAGTTGGGTAGGTAGGCATAATGTGATCAGACAACAGAACAACATAATAATGCAGAACAAGATAAAATCACGTGGGGCACGAAGAGATGAGATGAGCAAATATTGTGCAAGAGGAGCTTATAATATTGTTAGTATTAGTGAGTTGGTATGAGCCAGACTTTAAATGGTTGTCAGTGAGTGCAGATCGTCTGAGAGGATCATCTCTTCGAGCACACAAGTATCTATCTGTTCTGTGGGGCTCTTCTTCGCAGCATTCTACAATAAAAGTGAGTGCATGTAAGAATCCCCGTCGCAAGAAGAAGAGCAAAAGACTCAAGCATCACCACAAGACAAGACACACTTACTTAAGACAACTGTTCTTGTTGTTGGGAAAAGAGTCGCATCGTATGGTATGATGATGTGGGCTCTTTCGTTTGTTGTTTGTGTGCTGTACTCGTGTGCGTGTGTGTGTTGGATGTAGAGACAGAGAGATAGATGCAAGTATGCACTCACATAAGACATAAGTATATTACACTTAGAGAAATGCAAGTCGGACAGGCTGAATGGGAGTCGTGTATTGAAATTGTTTAATGTATTGTGTTTTTGTGAGGAAGAATATTTCTTGTTAAGGAGGAGAGGACGAAGAACAGAAGAGAGAGAACCAACGGGTTGACTTGACTCCCTTTGAATTTATTCGACTTTGACTTGACTGCTTTGCACAGCCACTATCTGTTCGTCTCGTCTCATTGCCACACTTTAGTTAGTAGTCACTCGCTGCATTCAATTGGAAGCAGGAAAGGGTTGCTCAGGGTAGTTTTTGCTTCAGGGCCGAAAATGGCAGTCCTCCTCGAATTTGTGCGAAATAGCATCTGGCATGCCTTTTCAACTTTGACCGACCATGAAAGTCTCTCAGCTCCTAAATCACGACTTAAGGTATGGCCACACAATTCACTCTCTTACAAATACTGCTTTTTTACATAAAAATACCTTCCTGAATATCTAGTGCAAATTAATATTTATCATACTACGTAGAATAGAGCTGCAGCGAATTATTAGGCACAATCATAGGTTGCAAACAAGTTTCTGCTCTTAATAATACCTTTTATTCTATGCCAATGTCTGTAATTTCTGTTATACTTGTAGACATTATAGCGGAATTGCGACTTGCAGCCAACTTTGTAAGTAAGTTGTGAAAACCAGTCGTTTCAAAGCAATAATGGCACAATATATTAATACACTATGATTACTGTATACCATTATTGCTATATGTCCTTATATCTATATAACTACGTACAAATTCATTCTTAATACGCAATATTACTATTTATGTGAGCATATTTAATAATAATAATAATTTTTTTATCATTTTTACCTATTATACGTATTTATTGTGCGTATAAATGGAATTTAGTGATTACCTCACCAGAAACATTACTTTCGTTGTCCAATTTAGAGTAAAAAAGGAAACATGAAATTTACACGCTGCATTTATTAACAATTATGGTCTTTTCACAGAGTGCTATTGAAAATTGCAAGTGTGTGCAATTGGGGTGGGCTTCCATGTAGTTGTGCTAATTGTAAGTAAGTATGTGTAGGGATATTGAGAAAGACAGACGGTGCATAGCTAACGCCATAATAGATAGTTAATGTCCGTATGGAAAGAGATGAAATTGTAAAGAGTATTTAGATTGTGAATTGGCATCTGCAAATGAGGGATGGAGAATGAGAAGTGTTAATAACTTCGCCCTTGAGAGCTTTGTCAAGGATTTACATATAAACGTTCCCTAGACTAATATGAATTTGACTGTGACAGGTTTTAGTGGCCAGTTTAGGGACAATTCTTGACTGTCAAGGCCTCAGCTCTGGCTTGGATGATTACGGCAGCTCTTCAAGTCTCACATTTACCCAATTCGAGAACTATCTGACCAGGGAAGTCTTCTCCTCGCTCAGTGACTCGCAGAACAGAAAAGAATTAGTGAAATTAGAGAGCAGCATTGACGAAGCCTGCTGGATTGTCAGCAAATCAAAATTGACACTTGACTCCTCAAAACGCACGCCCTGCCTCAGCTCCGAAAGCTCTTTTCAACTCTTCCGAATATATTGCCTCTTGGCCGACCTCATTCGGGACCCTGACAACGACAACGCTCAGGTTCATATATCACTCAAATACTTCACTTCTATTGGCTAAGTCTCTATGACAAAGACTAAAAACTCAAAATAGTTCAAGAGACGCTTTTAATTATATATCAAAGACTCCGTTCTTTCTGCACGATATGCGATACTAAATCTTATTCAATTAAAATAAAAAATCTCACTCTTTTTTATGGATACGTTTATCTTCTGTGCCCCTAATATATATTTTCATTCTTAAGGAAAATGCTCTCAATAATTTTTTCTCTAATTGCTAAGGATGATCACTTTTTAAAATTGTTTGCAAATGAAAGTATCAATTGCTGAAATCTATTTAAAAATTGTTTCTAAGCCTCAGTTCAGAAGAAAGATTTTTTCATTGATAATATTTTTTAACTGGTTATTTGGTTATTGCAACTTCACATTATCTATAAGAACATAGTAGAGATATTAAAGGCCATTTGATAACGGATGGATGTATATATAGAATTATAGTCTACAGTATATATAGCTTGTAGCTAAATGGTTGTATTGATGATTGACTAGGTACTGCTGTGTTCGGAAGAAGCCGATTTAGTGTTCACGAAGTTTCTATCTGTGCTTAGCAAAGAATGGGACCTCAAAGAAGACTTCGAAGTGAGTACCTACCTGGTTATAAAAGATCTTTCCTTTTACAGCCTCGTATCTATTCATTAGCTTATTGAATTTCTTTACGAGTTTAATACTTGCTAAGCTCATCTTGCTATACATCTTGACGCAATAATGAATAAGTGAAAGAAAAAACTAATCTGTTTACGCTGAAAAATCTGCTATGACTAAATGAGAGTTCTTAACCAAATCTTATTTATGATGTAATTAGCTGGAAGTGTGTGGTCTGTGAATATCTAAGTAAATGACACTGATGATGTAATGGCTAATTTTTCTCTCTAGTGTCTATTTTCAAACGCTCTCTTTGACTTCCAAACCTTCCTCTCAGTCATTGAGCTGAAGTTCATGAAGCACTTTGAGCCTGACGAAATTGCTGAAGTCATTCAAGATATTTATGAGGAATTCGTAGATGATACTATTAAAAAGGTACCTCCATTATTATTATTACCTAAATATCAAGCCTAACCTTTCAGGATTACTAAAGTACGGGCAACTCAGAATGAAAATATCTCTTCTGTATAAATTTCAAGACATTATTATGCCTTATGCTATAGCTTTACATGTGAACACAAAAAGTTACTTACTTACACCTTTAGAAACATAGTGAAAAATCTTCTGTAGATTATTATGGGATTACGTTGAATAAAAACATCATTTCAATAACATTCTGTTAATTCAATCACAACCGTAGAACAGCTGCAGTACTAAATGAAATATAATACACTACACACTTGTGTTGTTTAAATGAATATATTTCTAAAGATTTTTTGTGTCAACTAGTCAGTCTAATATAAGTAACGAGATTGTATATATAAAAAGGATGTAATCTCAAGTAACCCACGAAAAACCATTGAGATTGTC
The DNA here is from genome assembly GCA_009936455.2 of Tomocerus minor. Lineage (NCBI taxonomy): Eukaryota > Metazoa > Arthropoda > Collembola > Entomobryomorpha > Tomoceridae > Tomocerus > Tomocerus minor. The sequence goes on from JAAAYG020004727.1 coordinate 22,018, forward strand.
GTAGAAATTATAGATATACATACACTACTGGTTTTTCATGCTTCTGCAATTTCAAAAATATGTACCACATGCCCACTTCCCAATTTTCGTTACAGAAGTTTATGTATCATTTCTACATATAAAGTTCTGTCATTTTTCGTCTGCCATTATGCAAGGACTGTAGCGCAACTTAGTGAAGTCCAATTATTATAAGATAAGTAAATATGTTTTGTTTGTTTAATCTGTAGATTATAAATTTGTTTTTCACTAGGGGACTCTTTTAAAGCGAGGGGAGTATTTACCAAAGTTCGTGGAAAGATTAGTAATTTTGCGATCATCTGGACTGACATATTATTCAAACTATCCAAAAAAGCCTAAAATAATTGAATTTGATGCCCAAACAAGAATTGAAGAAGGGCCTGACAATGCAAATTCAAAGTTTCATCAATTCTACGTCATTACTTCTGATCGCGTCCTCCATTTGGCCACACTGGACAAAAGGTTACAATTTCACAGTTATCTATTGCAAAAGAAAGAGAGTTACTGACTTAGATTATTATGTTTGTAAAAGTTGTAAGATGTGGATGTGTCATTTGTAATAGAAATTCTATTTCTGTGTGCTGTATTATGAAGTGGGTGCATGAATAGTCCATAAATACGTAAAAATAGATCTAGGCGCAATTAGTTAGAAAAAGCAGTATAATTTACGAGAAAGAGAGTGTCATTAAAGTGTATGGTTGAACACGTAGGTATCGATCACAATGGTTGACATCATTAAGAATGGCTCTGTCTCGCCTTCATTCTCAAGAGTCATACGGGAGATACTTAAAAAACAAACGACGTCTTGAATGGCACAGGATCCGAATTCGGCGTCATTTGGAAGGAGAAAGAGCTCGAGAGATGCTGATGGTAGAAAAACTGGTAATGCCTTTTCCTGTTTCTCAGCTTGCGACACCGATTTGAAGTGTTGTCTATATTTAAGTGTGTTTAAGTAGTTTATTGCTCCATTACACATGTATGCACTCCAATCATCTCTAATTCTAATGTCAACGTCACTGTCAGTGGGAATGGGAGATAAATAGGGAATGTTGTTGAACAGGCACGCCAAGCGGCAGAAGACCAGGCAAAGGAGCTGGCTCTGCAGAAAGCGATGGAGGAAGAGCAGAGACGTCACCTGGACGAAGTGAGACGACAGCTGGAGAAGCTGCTGGCTGAAGAGATCCAGGCGAAGAAGGACGAAGAAATGGTGCGAAGTCTTCAGGCCCGCATCCTGAACGAAGAGTGGGCGAAGCGGGAGGAACTGGAGCGGTTGCAGGAGGAACAGCGGAAGCTGCTGGACATGGAGCGGAATAAGACGAAGACGTATCTGCAGAAACAGTCGGAAATGGAGCGTCAACTTGAAGGCAAGAAAAATGAGGAGCAAGAGTGCTCTGACGACTCATGACTTAATTCTCACTACTCTTTGATTCATCTCATTTCCTCTTCTCTTCACTGTCCACTAGAACTTTTAACCCATTTCTGTCGATTAGCCATGTGAATGAATGTGATTTGTGAGCAAGGAGAGCACAGGCTCCGACTTGCTCCAATTCCAATGGAAAGGCACACTTTGATAAGGTTCCCTCACTGTCCCTTTACAGAAGCAGAGGTCAAGTTGAGAGAGCTAGAGAAATCCCGCGAAGTAATGGATACGGAGCTCCGGGCAGCTCGTCATAAAAACGCAGAGCGAAACCGAGAGATCCTTGAGACGAGATTAAAATTGTTCAGTGCCCCAATCGTTGAAGACGAGAAGATTCGGAGGGCACGGAGAAGTGTTAGCATGCGGGAGGGCAAGCACCTCGCACCTCTCCGCCCGAATCTTAACTTGCCACGGATAGAGTTCGACCCGTCCTAAGTTTAAACACCGTCTCTAACTTTTAAATCCATGTCGCTATTTTCAATGCTAACTTGTGCCATCCACTCACTCACAAAGGGCATTGAGTAACAACACTAGAACCAATACTAAATAAATGACTGGCATCCTTTGTAGCTACCTACTAAATAATAACCCATCCACGCTTTCGGTTTTGCTCGTAGCGACCAACAGACCCCCGCCCCGTAGCCTTACATCCTCTATTTGCACCTTTAACTTGAATCTATTTATCACAAGCTCCTCCCACTCCTGTCTGACATCAAAGAGCAATACTAATAATATCTGCAACGAAAGTATATATTGAAAAATGCAGTACCTTATCCCTATACTTACCTACAACTATACAATAGAAGTGATATCTTTTTAGTAATGATTCTTATTAATATTAGTCCTCTGATTTATCGCACATCTATTATCATTTAGCTAAGACTCATGTACTAATATCATTTACAATATTAATTAAAATGTACGAAATAATAGAAATAACATTGTGGCTCACAAAACACAATACAAACAAATTACAATATGCAACACGGAGGAATCCGTTGCACTATTAACTTCCTATAGACATAAATTAAGCATGCCATGGACAATATTGTGAATTAAAATTTGTATTAATGTGAATTAAAATTTTTATTATATTGTATAAAGTAACTACATAATAAATTTAAACCCGTTTGATATAGTTAATATATCTGTAGCTGTGTGCCTGCCGGAAAATATGTGATACTAACCAAATAAATATTAATCGCAGTACAGGGAACAATTGTATTAAATAGGTTGTTACTAACATTTAGCTAATAAGATATATGGAAGATGGCTTGTATCATTGTCGGCCCTTATTGCGGTGCTACTATTAGTCAGGTACATGAGTGACTTATATACCCACCTTACTAACAATTTAACCCTTTTCCTTCAGTTGAAATTGAAATACTATTGTTGTAATGTAATATTTAGGTGTAATAATACTCACTCACTAGTACACTAGTTAATTCGATTTGAGTTAGTGTTACCTAAGTATGTTTTCATGGAGTTGAGAAATCCTTTAACACCTTTTCTAGTGTCTATCTGATCGAGAGAAAAATAAATATATTACACATTATTATAAGCTAATCTTATCGCAATCATAAATATGAATTTTTCAAGTGATTAATACCACTGGCTCTTTATTGTCGAGGCATTTGCTGGAATAAAGTGCAGCATTATTATTAATCCCTGGCATTGACTTTCAATTAATATCTTCACTTCTTGGATTAAACATCTAATTATGAATTAATACACAGATAATAATATTGAAAAGTATTAGCTACAAAATCATTGCTCATCTCTTCTTTCTATTTGTGTATTCGGCACATTGAAAAATTAATTCGGCAAATTCAGCTTTATGGCAATACAATGTAAATGTGTAGTTGGACCTTTCTTGAGCAAAACTATCCTTTTTTAACATAAATACTATAATAAATGAAATTAATAACGGAAATGCTCTAGAAATCATTAATCATCATTAACCTCTGATTCATTAACCCCGAATTAAATATTCCGGACAGGGGTAATCTACTAGAATTGTCTACCAACACATTTTCTTGTAAAATATGTAGGTAGCGCCATAGCGCAAGAAAGAATTATTTCACTTGCTTGACTCCAGAAGAACGCAAATAGCATCCCATAAATCCTACAGAAGATCAGGATCGAGTTTGCTACTATCTGTGACGACATATAATGTCACATTTCAATTCACACCTTGTAGTCATCTTCATACTTTTACATTTTTGGTTGAAAGTTGGAAATCTTATCCTAATTACGGAGGTATATTATTTTCTGCAAAACAATTATTTGACTAGGACATCGCAGATACTACATCAGCGTTGATCACTTTCAGTAAAAAAAAATCATGGAAATGTATAGGCTGAGAATGGACTTTAGAAAATAATCGAATGGCTGAAATGCACTTCCATGTAAACAATGTAAAGTGATACTCTGAAAATAAAATACCTAACAGAGAGGTAATCTATACTATTATCTATCAGATTCTATTAATTATTTTCAATGCATTTCGCGCTAGATAAGGTTAATCATATTATCAGAGAAACTACATGCATTCGTAGACCATGATAAGACGCTTTAATTCAATGACAATTATGGTTCAGCAATTAAGATGAATGAGTAATGCTTTAAAAATAGAAATAAATGCAATAAATTATTCACTGCTTGCAATAACTTCAGGAATGTTTACTTTCACATTTCAAACTTGTACTGGAATACGACCTTCAACACAGGCCAAAAAATGACAAAAACCGTTTAATATAGTACATATGATTTGCATATTGGTATGCATCACAGTTTAGAATTTAACAGACTACTCTATGTTTGCCATACATATGTATATAATTAAATGGAAATTTTATCGATACATAGTATAACAACATATTGAACAGTATTTCGCCATCTGCTACTGCTATGTAGTTATTATAATTTTTCATTCATACCCTAGACGATGAAAGGCTGAGGACAATAGACGAATTTATAAGGAATACATATGTACTATCTAACAAGCACATTCATTGATAATCAAGAAGATTGATAGACATGTATATTATAATTTGCATAATAATGCAATGCTGCTTTGGTTTAGGTACATAATTAGTTTATCGCTCACAATTCAAAAAAGTAATCAAAGACAATTTTCTGGCGCTATGTACGGAATTATTACCAGGTTCTTCTTGACGAACAGGGAAATGCTATATGAGATTTGTAAACAGGAATACAATAATAAGTACAGTTCTACAATTACAATCATTTGACTACACTGCACATTTCACTACCACTATTATTTCTCTCAGAGTGGATGCCAGAGTAAATGAATTTACACTTCAATTATTGCATCCCACTTCTGACTATTCTTTACATTTAAGTACCTAATTTATACGACACACAGACACAAATGAGTCAAAGACGACAAAATACAGGATTCTGTTGTATGACTCTTTCAAATAGTTTTAATGACCGTGCTGGAGGAGTTTAATATTCTATATTTTATAATATATGATTTTATCATTATTACTGGTACATTTTATACACTTACAATCTCAATATGAGAATCTATTTTTGACTGTTTCGACGAAATTTTGATAGTAGGTTGGTGGTGTAAATGACGTAGCTTCTCTACATATTTGGGCGATAATTTCTGTGAAGCTCAGGCTTGATCTCGCAAACGATTTCCAAAAGACGATTCATAACCTATAAAGAATGACCCATTTAAACTCTATATCCAATAACAATAAATTGTGGCATAATAGTGCCCAATTAGGGGGAGTATAGCTCCTGTAACATTTAAAAGCTTATTATTGTATTATAGCAAAACAATTTCACAAGTCCAGCTTACCTGCTCTTTATTATTAGCAACTTGTTTCTTCATGCCTTCAATTTTTGCGATTGTATCCTGATCGATCCTTGCAGCTACATCCTCACGGGAACCCATATGCTAAATCATTCAAGACACATCAAACTTTATGAACCATCGTCCAAAATATTAGCAGTTATTCAATTTTAGAATACAATTTTGACAAGCCCTTCAACTATACTTAAAGATGGCCTTTTATAACATACCTTAGCTTCAAAATCTTTAAACTGTTTCTCCCTTTCCGTGCGATAACGCTCAATTTCTGCTTGTGCTTCTTCCTTGGCTTGCTTTAATCTGCGGGCTTTTCCTGAAAAATAAAGAAATAGCAATTTTAGAAAAACAACAAAGTTTTAGTTAATTATTTTATAACTGCCAACATGCCTAATGTAATATTTCTTCCTCTCATTTCGGACAATTTTTTGTGGCACGACATAATACAGAGAAGCTAATTTGCATCAAATATTAAGAACAAATAATAGAAAAAAATCAATCTTAAAATGACTACTTTTGACTACGGTTTACATTTTATTGACAGTCATTATGACTTGATTGGGCATGGGAAGGTTCCTTAATTTGCATGACAAATTTATGACTTCAAAGAATTTTTTATTGGGTACCTATTTCTGAATATATGTTCCAACATACTATTAACTAATTACTGTAGCGATATTTCCGACCCGTCTATAAATACATTGAAATAGTAATCGCATCCAGTATACACAATTTATGGTAAACATTGAACTTTATTACAATGGAGTTCAATGTTCTATTCTATTACCAACTTACTTTTACGAGCATCGGAAACCTTTTCAGCAGCTCGTTTTTCCGCAGCGAGTAGTTGTTGAATTCCTTGAGTTTGAGAAGCCATATTTCAAAATTGTAAACACTACGGCGAATTGAAACTAGGAAATGCAATCTAGCAAGTTAGCAGTGAAAAAGTGACACACCCAGCTTCAGCGTCGTATATTATATGGAAATTATAAATATTTGCAACGAAACTCTTGATAAATCTGACTGACTACAGAAAATCTAATCAGAGAATACACACCCACCACATATGCACACTGGCAGAGAGAAGATAGAATGGGAGAGAAACAGAACATCAGTTCACACCCTAAGTTCTTCTTCTGGGTCACACGTGACTAAAAAGTAGGAACTTTAACTTACTGCGTGGAAAATATGAATATTGTCTACTCCGAGGATTCCGAGCAATCCAAATCAAACTACAATACATGTTGTGTGTGGATAATATCCATTATCATCTCAGAGCATTGAGAGATTGAGTGAGCACATGGTAATATTTTGTAGTGGTTTTG
>JAAAYG020004738.1:2003-22508 GCA_009936455.2 Tomocerus minor
AGTGCAGATATGGACGTCGGCTGTCGGCTACATTAGTCCGGACATGGCAAGGATCAGATTTTCTCTCTCTCTCTCTCGGCCCCAACGTTTACGTTACATTTCCATGTACACACTTATTATTTAGTTAGTTAGTGGTGGAAGGAGTCACATGGAGCCTCTCCCTTTCTTCCGAGCAGGCAAGGCCGTTTACGCAATACTAAACTCTCTCTCTCTCTCTTTCTCAAAGACATGGCTGTAGTATATAGAGAGAAAGTAGAGAGAGAGAGAGTAATTTCGGATGCTGATGCAGTGGCATGGCACAAGTGTATTTCTTAATAGGAAAGGCATTATTCGGAATAATTTGTTGTGAAAAGTGAAGGCAGGCGAGCGGATGAGGATTTCTAACGAGGGAATTCCTCAAAGTATCTCTTTTCCTTTGCCGAGCGAGGAAGACTGAGAAGTGGACGGAGGAAAGAGAGAGAGAGAGAGGAGTGGTATGGAATTCTCTGCCATAATCTAACTTTTAGCGAAAGATAACATACTGTCAAGCCAGTTCACTCCACATCATCATATTAGATGATGGCGAGGAGAAAGGCATCATCGCTATCATTTGTGACGTTCTACTACCACAAACTCGTGTTGAACAATATGTAGCGACTAGGAACTCCTTGCCTTTCACTCTCTTTCCCTCTCTCATCATCTCAGACTCCCTCGCTCCACACTTGACAGTAGCCAAGTTGATTCTGCCAAGCACAGAGATTTAACTCACTCGCATTACGTCAACTCCGACTTTGTGCTACACTTGTTTCTTGTCTCAACTTTATTACATCAGGGAAATATTAGCTGATAGACATAAAAGAGCCAACTACCTCTCCTACTTATCTCGACCCACATCTAGCCAAAGTGCACCTCTTCCCTTCTTCTTCTCCCCAACAATGCAAATCCTTTCCCTCCAATCACTCTACAGTGTCAACATCTGAATATTATTATTAGAACATTGTGCTTCTATGGCCAGGTAGACATCTGCCTAATTGCATGCAGCCCCTTTCACTCCCTACTCACAAGGATCCTTGGAGAAAGGAAGAGATAAAAAACTGTCTCAGTCTCATTCGGGGGAGTTGGTGGAGATAGGACGCTCGTGTGGATAGTTAGTGAGATAATAATGCAATGTACATAGGGAGGGAGTAGGGGGAGGGGAGTAATAAGTGGATGTGGCCGCAGATAGCAACATCCGTGTCAAACACAATATTTCATTTTAGTTATGGGTGAGGTTGGCTTTTGAAGGGCGGAGATAAATAAGCTCCCTCGCTCTCCTCTAGGCGCTGAATTAAATTCCAACAGACTCTGCATTGCTCTGCATTCAGCTCTCCTCCGGATTTCTTAGCATATTCCAACTACAGTTAGTGTAACTGTCGATTTTAGTTGTATTGATTGATCTATTCCAGACTTGAGTCTCACTCTCTCTCTCTCTTTCTCTCCGCTGTTAGCAATGATGGGAGTGGGTAAGTAGTTTTACTAGTTGTGTATCTAAATAGGAGGAGGGAAGCGACTGGAGCGAGGCATGCACCAGTTTCCCTACCGTCCTCCCAGTTAGTTTCCTTGTATACCAGTCACAGTGTACATTTACGTTTACCTGACTTGACTTACCTAGTTAGCTCGTCTTTCTGTTCCTATACATCTGCAACATATTCCTCTCTGTCTCCCTATGTACTCGTATACATTCACGTGAGTGAGTCAGATTGGGAGCGAGAGAGAGAGAGAGAGAGAGAGAGAGAGAGTGAGCGAGCTGCTGGAGTAAGTGAAGGAGTTGTTGTGGTGTTTGTAAGTACATAGACACTTTGGCCATGTATCTCCATTTCCACCCAATGCATTCTATTTCCATTGTGTTCCCTATGAGAAAGTAATAGGCGAGTGCGGGGAAGAGAGAGAGAAGAGAGTGAAACTTGGGAAAAAAGGAGTTGGGCACATATACTTAGCACTTGCATTCCGTAGCTAATGTATAGGCGGAGTGGGAAGGCGGCTAGGGCAGTGTAGCACACACACACAGGCAGAAGAGTGGATCGTCATCGTCTGAGAAGGACGATGTATAGGATATTATGTATTTTATAGCTGCGTGGCGTTAGATACTTACATAGTCCTAACATTGATTTGCTAACGTTACGTAAGTAACGTAAGGCAACAAAAACCTCTGGCACTCGTCTCTTCGGTCACAGTCAGAATCCAAGTGAGCCACCAGAACAGAACAGGAGGACATGGAGACGTAGATCCCTACGTACTTACTGACTACGGACTCACATCCCAAAAGCCAAGCAGCACACACACACACACACACGTCCACTCACACACTGACTCCTCCGTCTCCTTCTGGTTTGGGTGCCGAAGGACTAGTGACAGTTACACAGATAGGTAAGTAGTCAGTCAGTCACACGCCTACATTAGACTGCAGAAATAGAGACATAGATAGATACGCGGATGACAAGCATGGCATGTCTTTCTTCAGTCGCACCAGTGACGAGTGTATGGCAGGAGACCTCCTGCACTCTCGCACTTTTTCACATGCCAGTCAACTGAAGTCAAAGCTCGCCACAAAGCCCGACGCTCATTCTTCCTCCACTTCCCCACCGAATTCTTTTCTCAGGAAGGTCCTGGTGCCCGGCAATCACTCTTCATTCTCTTCTGACTGCTACACACACCAGCATACACTACTCCACCAACCACTCACGTACTTACTACGACACATAGTTGCTCTGTGCCACTGCCAGCACTCGCCAGTAATCTGCTCTATGCCCCTCTCTCTCTCTCTCTCTCTCTAGCTCTCTGTTCTGTGTATCCAGAAGTTGTGTCGGCTGCATAGAGAGGACGAGACGGGAACTAGACTCCTCTCTCTCTCTCTCTCTCTCTCACAAATAACACAAGTTGAAGGGAAGTTGGAAGGAAGGGCGAGGGAAGTAAAGAAAGTCTCTGCGTTAGGTACTTTCTCTCCTTTCTCCAATATAGCACTGCGACTATTCTGCCCGACTCCCCGCTATAAATAAGGACAGAGACGCCGCGTCATATGACACTCACTCCGAGTGAGAATTGTGGAGAAAGTGGACTGCAATTAAAGTGCCTTCTCCTCAAGTGCCCCGCTCAGAGGAGGAGGAGGAGGAGGAGGAGGAGGAGGACTGAGTAGCCCTACTAAGAGGGACGTCGGAGGAGGTGAGTCACGGAGTTGTGTCTGTGGAGCAGGCAGCAGGAGCGGCCGAGTGCAGTCAGAAAGTGAGGCGAGGAGACAGGCTATGCATTATAGAGCACCGTATACATTAGTTATAGGGCAGTTGTGTCTGGTGTCCACGACGTGCACTGCACTTACACTGTGAGTCTCAGCCTCAGCTCTGTCGGCATACACGACCAAGTGATCGCCGAAACTAAGTCAGCCGAGTTGACAACCGACCCATTCTCTTCTATTGCATTACTCCAGTGGCGAAGCATCACGTGCGCCGTCTTCTCCGCTATAGCCACCACACACACACACCAGCAGGAGCCAGCCCACTGATAACCTACATCCTTATTATTATCCTCTACATATTTTACACTGGCATTAACGACCAAGGCTCCGAGCTCCATCATCCTCCGCCGCATCTCCACAATCACTTTCACTCTCACGTCACACCATGTGACTTTTTTACAACTGTCCACCGACACACGTTGATTCATAAATATATTGTGCCTGCATATCCGTGAGGTGATGTGATTGTTAGAAAGTGGCCCTCTCCGCACCACTCACTCCCGCGACTCATCCTACAGACACCGCAATCAATTAGACAATTCTGTGCCGCTTTCTTTAGGAGGAGGAAGGGAGACGTTGTGTTCTGTCACTTGACCAAAACCTGGAATCTGGACTTATTACTCCTGCCCCAGCTCATTTCAGTTTTAACTGTCGCTGCTCATTCTGTTGCTCGACTCTCTCCGTCCCTCAACCTCTCGCTCTCCTCCACCACTCGCAAGAGAAAGAGAGCCTCTATATTATTAGCTCGGAGAAAGAGGAATTGTGGACATATGTTCTTGGAGAAATACATACATGTGTCTGTACAGAAGGCATTTAGCGGGATATACATAAGTACCTTATAGGATGCAGAGAGAGAGAGGCACACTTGCATTGCCTGGCTACTAAAGAGACAGGAGTCGTTGGAAATGCGTCTCGTTGCTCCACTGATCTGACACATGACAGAAATTGATATCTTCACTCCTGTGTCCTGAATAGCTATAGTGGGATAACAAAGTGGGGGAAATAGCGGATTTTCTTTCCTGGCCTATTACACTCCATTTCCTAGACTATAAGCTCCTCTCATGCAGTCACTGCCACTATCTCCGTAAAGATGCAGTCAATACAGTACAGAGAGGAAAAGATCAAGTTCAGAAGACGTGATGCTGATATGTTAGCATACAGATTGTAACGGACGTGAACGTTTTAGCCTTTGCCAGAAATAAATTCCTCCATGAGACTCAGCATACAGACACTAATAATATTCCAGACATACATCCAAAGTGCTCGCACATCTATAGCGCCTATCCTGATGCTCTAATAAGTCTCTGTCTATCTACGTGTGGCCCAGGTACTGTTGGCTACAGGCTACATCTACAAATATCACATCCAGTTCGACTTTTGACAGTTCCACATTCCTTTATTTCTAAACGCATTACATTTACGTGTCCAAAGGGCGAGTAAAAGTCTAATCATTTCCATTCGGCTAATATTCGGATTGCTCCTAGACTCTTCTTCTTCTGACATTGTGTAGCGAGTAAACACAGCTCCATTCTCCCGGTGCTCTTCTCTTCGGCTCTACTCTCTTGCACTTCGCTGTAGTGTACGTGTCCTCTGCTCTACACAGATCTGCAAGATGAGAAAATCCATCCGTGAACTCTGTACCTAGTGCTAGGCATCATGCTGCCCGGGTAAGTCTGCCGACTCTCGTGAGGCTTACTCTCTCTTTTCTCTCTCTCTCTCTCTCTCTCTCCGCAACCATTTCCATAACTTTATTTCTCAACTCATTCAATGATATATTGGTATTCATTGCTAAATAGTTCTAGGACCGATCCACACGCCACCACAGCCAATCGCTTTCATTTCCTACAGAGTCGGAATTCTTGTGGCTGAGGCCAGAGAATCGGAGAAAGAGCCGTGGGCCGTGCCCTTCCGCTATCAAATGCAATGGGACACTAAGTTGCGTCGTTATTTTCTATTATTTCAATTATTTGGCCGGAGAAGGTCAGAGTTAGACGGCAGAGAGATTCAGAGGTTAATATAGGACGAACTGTGCTCCTTTCCAACACAATTTATCCAAACGTCCGTTCTCCTACTCACTAGGAAGGTGTGAGAGTGAGTAACTCTCTATTAGGCCCATTGCTCGTGCTACACCAACATGCTACCATTCCCTGCCCTAACATCTACTCAACTGACCGAAATATATTTAGAAGCACAAGTGCACTATAGCCCACGCTAATAAACATTTACACTTTCCTACTCTCGACTCATCTAATTCTCTGCCATGCTTCATGCTAAGCTTTCACCTTTCTTCCCACTTACGCTCCCAAATTATTTCACAGACTAACTCTGCAAAACAATCATTTACTGTACAAGTGAAAGGACATTAGGGACGAGAGAAAGTTCAGTTCCCTATTTCCCTAACAATAGTTAATCATTGCATGTGAATCGATTCTATTCCTGTAGCCCTTCCATCAAAGCAATTCAGTGTTCTTACTTAATTATTTCCTTTGTTTACTGTTACGTATTTCCGCCAGAATTCCTGGAATTCACATCCTACCGTCTTCTACAGCTTTTAATACAACAGAAAATATTTTCAATCACACTCTGGCTTTAATTATACTTTACTAATATTGTCAAATACTGATGCAGCTTCATCGAAACTGGAGTAGCTCCCTTTTCTTATTTACTTGTCGCTTCCTTTCAAACTCTTGTCAAATCCAAAGTAGAAATCTTTCAACAAACTAACTTTCCAACCATTTGTTCAGAATGTTGCAATGCTGATTTATTTTGTTTGCATTTATCGTCCAACAACGAGCAAATACGAATCTCAAAAGAAAATTCCGAAGTATCTACCTATAGAGTGAAAAGAAAAGTTCAGTAACTTGTTTAACAAAATATCCCTACGCCCGCCCTTAGCTTCACTCATTTCATCTTCCTGTGTTATGCATAGTAATTATAAATATTTTGATCGTCAACGATACTAACAATGTAGAATTACCCGTCCTATTTTATTTATGTACAGGCCACGCTGTGATAAATTAAATATTATTGAGGCTCGAGTAAATGCATTTAATGTAATTCTATTTGATTCTGCTTTTTTAGTTTTAATCATTTACATAGTTGTTTGCAAATTTGAGTGGCTGAGTGAAAAGATGTGACTTCTTCTCTGAGAAAGTTCTGAGCATTTCCGCGCAGATCCTTTTTATACGCTGTGTAAAAAGGAAGTATAATTAAATAAATAAGGAATTTCCTGCTTGTTTATTTAGGGAGAATCGTTTATCTTGTAAAGGGTATTTGTATTGAAATATTGAATGAGTACTTGTTAGCTAGGGCAATTTTGTAACTGATTGACATCAGTTGCAATTTACATTTAAAATGCTCAGCTCCAAACTGCATTACTTAATTTGATTATCATTGTGCGCCATCCATGCATGCTACATTAGATATAGGGGACGCCCAAGCACATGTCACAGGGCAACTAACTACTAGTCCTTTTTCGTAATACCTAGAATTAAGGTCCTGCATTGTAATTATGTAAATGTGACTGACTAGCCTCAAGGTACTGGAGGAAATTACTGGAGAAACGTTTCATAACTTTGAAAATAAGTTGCCAATTGCTAGAAGTAGAGATGTCTGTAAAATGTCAACTTACCTAACTTTCTAGCGGTCATGGCCACCTGCGACAAATTAATAATTTAAAATTGATTCCATAAATACATACTATGGGCACATTTGAATTTCAGAGGATCACAGCCAATCAGACCTAAATGTCAATAGACAGACAAACACATCAATTTATTAATCAGAAATAAGAAAGCCTTCTCGACTCAAGGACAGATTCCTGAAATAATAAGCACGCTGTCTTATCAAGTACAACTTAAAGTACATTGCCATTGCAGATTGCACGATTGTTTTGTAAATGCCATAGTAGGTTTTTCTTTTTCCCATTTTTATTTTTTACTACGTTTTTGCGAAGGTGATTCATGCTTCCTTTACCATTTTAACGGGTCCTCAAAAAAATTGTTTCATTTTATGAGAACTATAAACCTGCGTGGTTATTAAATGACCAGCATCTACTTCATATTTGTAAGAGATAGCTGGACATTTGCCAATTCCTTAATTATTACCCTGTTATATGTCTTAGATGAATCATGGTGATTAGTGGCATTTTTAACTATAGTACCCACCTACGCAAATCAAACCAACAAAATGGAAAGAGCTGATTGGTTTCTTAATCTATTATTTCTCGTTGACACCAGTAGTAAATAAGTAACGGCTTTTGCCGACTGTTATAAGGAATAATCCACCTACAACAAGTTTAGGCATAATTTACTATTGTGTGCAATAATTATTAGCATGTAAACCGTCATTGGTTTTAGGTATTGATTGTACTAGAACTTTACGACCTAAGACAGTAGTGTTCCTTGGAACCATTCAATATTCAGTTTATAATCATTATTGATTCGATTTCTGATGACGGCGCCCCTCGCTACAATTTTGTGGACTTGCAGCAACGTTTTCCAAGATATGTTAAACTTCTGTGGCATTTCTACTCAAGTTGATATAGGTACTAATTCTTCAAAATTTATTTACTTCTTCTAAATATGCTAAATCCATTTACTAGACGCATCAGCATTCAACACTACTTTTTAACTACACGGGAGCAATCTTCGAAATTCCTAGGAAACTTGTTATGTATAAATTATGAATATTCAGTTGCTCGTTTCGTGTGTGTGCCGGGAGACACGCTCACTTTCTCCAGTTTTTTCTAATATAAACCATTTCAACGTAAACATGTCTTGGGAAGATCAAGTTCCCGTGCTTCCAACTTTTTTCCATTGCTGTAAAATAAAGGAAAAATCCAGTATTTATAGCTGAGTAGCATTTCAATAACCCAGTTTGACGAAATGAATCAGTTTTGACCTTTTCCTGAATATGAAAATGAACCCACACATCATTACAGTGTTTATTCCCGAAATTTGGTGTTAATTGATCAGCTATTCGTTTCTGTAAACTGTCATTTACATTTATTAAAGAGTTATCATTTTTGAAAATCCTAATATATGCATTAATGCATGTAAATATGTACTGATTTTAAGTGGAACACTGTGAGACTCTTAATGTGTGGTCCATAAATGAATATGATTATCCTACAGAGATACTTTGTGCTTTTATTCTCTGAATTTGACGCTCCATTCAATTGCCACCACATGCCAATAACATTTCAGTAGAGGATTTAATTAAGTGTAGTCGTGTGAAAGTCCGAGCTATGTTTCACGCCCACTCCGCGTCGCTTGTTATAATCTCTAATTACGGAATGGAGCCAGTGTTTGTCTAGCCACTGGCTAAAATGGTAGTGGTTTAAATGACCTAGTAATTGACTATAATCCTTTTTGGCCACTGGCTAAAATTATTTTAGTGTATTTTGCCATTGGCCATTTTGGCCACTAGGCCAATTTGGCCTAAAATGGCCAAAGCGCTCACCTAATTATAATTCTTGCCTAAGGTTCCGTGCACTCTTTGGGGTCGGCTGCGCCGACGCCCTCTGAGATGCACGTGAACCTAAGCAAAGAATTATTTAATTTTTGGGTCCTTATTAACACAAATGCCACAGTTGTGCTGTGGGTATTAAATTATATTTTTTTCATAAATCTAAAATATTCATATTAAATACAATAACATATTTAAAATTCTGTAAATATTATTGAAACAAATAGACAGTTTTCCTATCTGGTCAGCTATTTCGGTTACCTCAAATATTATAATGTCAGTCTACGGATGGGATGTTCTCCCTCCTTGAATGCTGAAAATAATTCTGTGAGATGTGAAGTTTATTGAGAGGTTTATGATGTTGCATTTTGGTTCTCTAGAGCCACAATTGAACAATTTCTATGAATATAAATTGTGAAACTAAACCACCTTGCCATTTCTATACAAGGAGCATACCAGAAGTAGAAATTTTTAATGGGAACTGATGTGAAAAGTTCTAATGCTATTTACACTGTCCCATCACTTTACAGAATCAACATGTATACTTAAAGCAAGCCTATTCAGTCATAGCCAGTACTACGTTTACGCAGATAATATTTGTATTGTATAGATCTGAACAAGGTCTTCAATTTTGCTCATAATATTTGCACACCTTCATATAGAAAAGGTTATGAAATGAGGCTTTTAGTATTTCCCTGAAAATATGCTCGGAGAGAATGATGTTATTGTTTGGTTGCTCTGTTTACCTAACACTGATGAAAATCATTCGTCTGAAATCTTAGAGTTATTAGTCTCGAAAGTTGATGTTACAATTTGCGTGATTACAGAATATTGAAAACAATGGAATTGTGCATGTCGCGTAAGTCATCAGACTATGAGGAACTTTGTGTTTAGTAAAAGTCAGTACCTAGTAGCTAATTTATTATGCTGTGGTAGATTGTATTGTATTTGTATAGCACCTGTTATTTTCCTTGTAGTTCTGAAGGTTAAATGCAACATGTGGATAATAATAATAGGTGACGTTAAACAGGAGAGAGAGAAAGAGCGAGAGAGAGGAATTCATTTTGCACTTTAGTTGTGCACATCTCCTCTGCTGACAATTATGCTCATTTGATAAGTTGAAGTTGTAATGAAGCACAGCCTCATTAGAAAACAAACTGCCAACAAAACTCAAATTTCTGCTCTTCCCCATTATGTCTAACTGCTTGTATAACTGATGTAAGAACGACATTTGCTCAATACTACCTGCTCCTAACTTCATTTCTAAATAATTTGACATGGCTTAATAAAGAGTGCTGCTGCATTCTGCTTATTTTCCTACAATGACGCTTCAGAGACCTTTGTGTGCAGTCAGAAAATCGGCAAAACAGTTCTGCATTATTAATGGTAGCGTCTAAGTAGATCCATGTAGGTAACACCAATAGCAAATACTTTGCCTGATTTGTCAGAAAGTTGCAATAATGCTTTCATTACCGGTTTCCCCAAATAATTTAAATTGGGCAGTAATAATATCCCTCCCTTCTGTGCATTCATGATTTATGGAAAAGTTTCAGTAAACACTATTTTTCATTGGAATGTGGCCGGGCTATTCACATCGGATAATTCTTTGTATGTATATGAGTCAAAAAATTTATACAAAATTCCTAATTATTTTTTAAATCCTTCACATCATACAAGCAGACAAAATATTTATTGTCATCATTTTTGAATTACTAAACAAGTCATTATTTATTTAGATGGATTTTGTTGGAATCTCACCTGGAGCGCAATTCGAGTTTACTGTTTACTAAATTTCACTTTACTTTGATTGTTGGTAGATAGGGGCTCAGAGTTTCAGAGCCGAAAGCTATACTCTGAATTCTTGCGTTGTTGTAATCAATTGCATAATAGCAATTCGTTAAAATAACTATTATTCTAACATTCAGTGAAGTTCTGATATGAGACTTTGATGTGATCTCAAATGATGTGCTTTAATTTTTGCTTGACGCTTATTTAATTACTTTCGACTGGCACAATGATTTCTTTAGATCACGTTTATTAAATCCGGTGTATGATAGTAACTCCATCCTTTTATGATTGGATGTCTATAGGCTAATTATGTATGCATACAAGTGATTTATGAAGATAATACTTTTTTGAAGGCTGCGAGGCTATCAATTTCCATCTCTTGCAAAAAAAAGTTATATAAACTCTGTACATTGGTTTCTGAAAATATGGCAGTTATGAAAAAGCAATATACTAGTGTGTACTAGCTATTATCGAGCTCATCTGTGGAAGACGGGATTCTGTCTACATTCTGCTGCATCAATGCATTGAATGAATCAAGACGTTATGTTATGATGTGTTAGGCTATAAAGGGGGTAGCTATTTTATGACTTGTAATGAATTTTAAATTACAGTTCTGGCTGATAAAAAGCCTTGTAATGTAATAAACTATCCTCGGCTCTAATGCACTAGCTCCAATTTGCTTAAGGGGATTTTGAAAAGCCTTTGAAATTGTCAAATATATAGCTCTTTGAACAATAGAATGCTGAGAACAAAAGACTGGAATGATTGCTTGTTATAAAAGAAGATGTAAAAGAGGTTGTAGGTTATACTCCATCAATCAGTACCCAATGCAGTGCTATAGATGTCAAGGAGGTACTTCGTTACGTACGTTGTTCCTATACAACTTCAGATACAGACTTAGCTATTCATCGCTATTATTTCTACTTAGGTATCTATCGCTAGACGAACAAAAAATATTTTCATATAACCTTTGTAATTTTTGCAAAAATAAATTGAAACCATTAATGGCACATATTTACTCTTCGAGACACTACTTGCTATTGTATTCTTATTTTAATACTCATAATTTTATCAATCTATTACTATATTTGAAAAAATAATAGTTTCCAGAATAAAATTGTATTGTACGCTTTTTGTATTGTTTCAGTTTTCACGTGTTTTAAATACAAAGATATACTAAAGATACATACATATACTAATCTGATCTGAATCTTGTTGAGTGGAAACGAAATTCAGTGCCATCAATAATACGATACTCGTAGCAAATTATCATATCACTCAGACATGAAAGCGTATATTACAGTATGTGACTTATGGGAATGATGATAGGCGAACTGAGGACAAAGATAGAAATAGCATGCTCTCTGCTAATAGCACTAATAAAGAGTGACTGTTTTACATTTCTGACACATAAACGTAACTCTAACTCAAGCAATAAAGGGAGTGAATGGCGAACCAATTAGATCCGAAGTGACATTATAAGACATACAGCACTGTCATTACTACAATTATTAGTAGGCATATATAGATAAAATAAATAACCTCCTTATAAAACCAAGTTTTGCTTACATACTCATGATACAGTATGTTCATATAATGTTGCCATCTACTTCAAAGCATCCACACGTTAAATGCTTACCAAGAAATCTCTCTTTGTCATTTGAGAATCTTTCTACTCTTTGACACATTATTTTATTAGCAGTTCCTCTAAACTGTCTGCAGAAATAAATGTCCGTTTTTTGGGATATACTTTCCATTTTTTGTATAGTGTCTCTAATTTCTTGAAGATAAAATTAATTAAAATCAGCAAAAAATTTTTTTTTGATTTTAGCTCAAAAAGGAGTTTTGCCACTTGGTGTGTTGTAAGTTGCTGGTCAATTCTTCATAAACGTCCTAAATTGAGATTTGACGGTGTAAATTTTGGTACATAAATTAGTTTCCAGACTGTAGGTAGAGATAATAGGAGAGTCAAGTCAGAATAATAATTTGTTGGAGAAGGATTGGGAGAGAGTGCGTTTGGTTTGTTGGTTCTCGTGTGCAACTCCTTCCTGTGTTGACATAAGTAGCTGGTTATTATTTGTCAATGATTTCTCATTTTCTTGAAGTTGGCTGGTAAGAGATTGAGTTATGATGAGACGTTTGCTTGGTTGAGTGTCTCTAGTTGGGAGAAGGTGAATGCTACATGGAAGTTGTGTGTACAGTGTGGACGTTATCATATCTGAAGAGAGCTGAGAACGGAACGGAGGAAGGCAGCAGTTGTGCAAATGTGCAGAGTGCACTGTTAATTCATGTGTATTGAGTAGCCATACTATAGGAGCATGTGTATATACTAACTAGTAACTGGCCGTTATGCTGATGCTATTACAAATGGTTGTCAGAAAGATCTTCTTTATGTGTAAGTTATAATGTATGATCTGTAATGTGATTTGAGTGAATTATCCCCTAAGTAGGTTCAAACAAATGAGACAGGAAATAAGACAGGGTGTCCTATCACTGCACTGGGAAGCACTTGTGAGTAGTAGGGAAGAGAAGTATTAGATGACTGTCCCTATCTCCGCTGTGTATAACGCCATGGTTAGGTAAATATGGTCGTGATGTAAAATGCTGGCCTAAAGTTAACTCGTCTCTCTCTTGAGCAGTGTCTCTCATTAAAGTGAAGTGACATGAGTAGGTAGATGAAATGATGTAGTAGTAAATAGAAGGGGATCAAGTAAACACAAATGGTGAAGGAAGGAGAGGGAAGCTGCTCTTGAATCGACAATGCACTAGTTACTCACTGGCACAATTGCCTGGCCTGGCATTTCGAATGAATCGACGAAAAGTGCGAGGAGAAAGAAGTGGAAAGACGGGGGATGGAAATCACAACTTAGTTTCCTGTCCTACATCACACGTACGCAATAACTACAGATAGAGAGAGAGAGAGAGACATACGTATAATGTGTAGAGATTCTATTGGTGCAAAAGTTAGGGCTGTCTGTGGGTGCTGGAGTTTGCCTTGCATTCGACTATCTATCAGCTCATTGTATTTAATCATTGTCTTTGGTGCATTAGGGATATTAGGAGTTTAGAAGTGAGGCAGGGAGGCAGGGACGGAGATGTAGGAGAGACAGAGCAGAAGTTCAGTTCTGCAGCTCATGCACAATTCCCACTTTGTTTGTAGTTTGCAAGTAGAGAATAGAATTATACGCACATGACATGGGAACGTGGAGGATAAAGTAATGACACGGACAGTAGGTGTTGTGTGAGGAGCAGACTCTCGGAAAATAATAAGAAACACGGTCAGTGCATTCGGAAGAGCTAGTCCTCCCTACCTCCACGTACTTAGAAGACGTCATAAATAATTTGTTTGCATAATAAAATGTGAGACACGGAGGGCCAGGCTGAGTTTGTGGAAGGATGGTGCGTGAGTGAGTGAGTGAGTGAGTGAGTGAGTGAACCTCGTCTAACCTTCCCATCTTCCTCATTTCGAGAAACGAATCAAATCAAACTCAGCTTCCGAGCCTCGAACTTGATTTTATCTGAAATATCTAATGTGACTGGAGTCGTCGGAAGGAGAGAGAGAGAGAGAGAGACGCCATTCCGCTCGCGAAATAATATTATTCTACAATAATAATATGATAAGACCTTATTGGCTGGTTGAGTAAATAAATAGGAAAAGGAAATCTTGTTCTCTATCTCTTTGCTTGGCGAAAATAGACATCATTGATAATGTCGCTCCGCTGTCGACAACTCTATCTAATTCTAAAGATGAGGAATTGAAAATTCAGATTACTTTATTAGAAAGCTGTGCAAGCATTGTGCCAGTTCCTCGACTCAACGAAACAGGTCAGGTAGCCAAATAAAACACGGCACTCCTAATGGGCCTAATAAGACTCTAGTAGAGCTAAGACACTTGTATATAAGGACATGAAAGAAACAGGCGAGTGATCATCGGAAGTTGTCAGCCAGGCTGTTTTAGCAGTCGTCGGAGACACTGCCAGATATTTAGCCACTCGCAGGTTGTGTCCTTTAGTGCTCTGCCTCTCTCGTCTGTGACTCCAATGACTTGTGTCGCGTTGAGTGTGAAAATATTATTAACATTTGAGTTATTTGTGGATCTAGCATTCACCTCACCTCCCATCTTACTCCAGCACAACGGATGTATACTTTGCCACATTTTTAACTAAGGATAATCAGTTGACAGTTGACAGTGCAAAAACCCATGAGCCATTTATATATCCCTGTGGGCTCTTCTGCCTTATTACGAGAGAATATATTCACAGCCTCGCCTCACCAAATAAATTACAAGAAAAAGAGAACTGTATCCACTCAGATACATAAAACAAATGGAGATACACCCGGCCTCCCTCTTTTACATTTTAAATAGCCTTGACTAATATTATTTTCTTTCTGTGCACATCTTCCCCCTTGTTATTTAGTTGTTCGTGAGTTATGGCATTTCGTGCATTCATTACAAATTAAATTGCTAATTTTCAAGCCTCCTAAATCTCTACTTATAATTCTTGCAGTTATTTACCTGCATTGCTTACTGAGACAGAATATGAATGCAGCCTAGAACTAGATCTCCTCTATTTTAAAACCTCCTATAGCTTTTGACTCATTTCTTAAGATTTGTATTTCACACACATAGGAATGGAAATTGGAGGCGAGGGTCGTTGTAGAGTTGTCAGTGTCTGTGTCACACATCCATTCCTCCCTTCCATCCCTCACCATCCACACTCAACAACCATTGCACATTAGAAGAAGAACAATAACTAACAAGCATTGCATAAGTGCCAGATAAAATAATATGAGCCGTGCTCTAGTATCTCTCCTTCATGTCATTCCATTATCATGCAATTGGAAAATTATGAATCCTGAACTGAGCTCGAGTCTTTAGACTCTGTTTTCTATCATATTGTCCTTACACACGTAGTTACACCACTACTTACAACTCCCATCATTTCTACATTGCGTTTTAGTAGGAGAGAACTTTCGTGTCGTGTCTGGTTTCACTCCAATCTAGTCGATTCCACATTGACAATGGAAATTAGAGCAAAAAGTGGTGCACAGACTGCAATTTCCTCGGATTTGCAACTATTATTCAACAAAAATGAAGCGGTGCATCCAAGTCCCAAATTGAGTTGCGTGCATTGTTCAGCTGGGGAATAGTCTATGGACTATGATACTGTACGGAACTTCTAGGTAGATTCCTCGTGGACTTTCTGGGTCGTCTGCCTCTGTCTCCTTTCCTTTCTCTCCATATGCCCAACTTTCTGTTTGGTTTCATTTCTGAAAGCATAGGAGCAGAAAATTGGGATGCTAACAAGAACAGTGCATGACTATGCAATAATGCGTCTTTCACCCAATTCAACTCTTCTTTCTTCACGACAAAGAAGTAGCGAGAGTCCTTCTACCTGCCCTAAGAGCTTTTTGGCATCTCTCCGCTACGGACTCATCAAAATGAGCTAGCTTTCCTTTACTGTTGTAACAAGGTCGTCAATTCCAGAAAACGACGAGGACCGCTCGCTATTAGCAAGGACAGTCAACAGTGACAGAGATGAGATGTCGTCTCACTTTTATTGCCACAATTCAGCACAGCACTAAGCCTTAAAATGCAGCTAAAATTCTATTGTCTCTTTCTGTTTGTATTATCTAAATTGGGTTTTTATCCACCTATCTCTCTCTCTATCTTCATTATCCGCACGCTACTCTTCATTCCCAAATTGATTCAAGGTGTGGCAACCTACAACGCATTCGTAGAGCTACCCACCTACTAACTACAATACAACTAATGCGATGGACAGCACTATTACTTATGTACACTCTCACTCTCTCTCTTTCTCTCTCTCTCTCTCTCTCTCTCTCTCTCTCTCTCTCTCACTCTCTCACTCTCTCACTGAATGCAGGAGCTAAGGAGCAGTAGGATTTCTCCACTCTATTCCCTATTTGCCGATGCCTACCTTAGTTGAATAACCGAACCATCTTTCTTCTCTCCGCTAATTCCTTCTGCTTAGTTTTCCCTTCCTCTCTGTTTGTGTGCACTACTCATCCTTCACTCTGCACACCTGACTGCGAAATATTGACTGTCATGTCAAATTCTCTTCTATCTCATTCTCAACACACAACATACATGGATACCTACATGAGAGTACATAAATATATAGAATAGAAGCCAAACCAACTGACTTTCCTTTGTAAATACTCAAATACATACATAGCCCAACTACAATGTTTACGTCATGACGGAATACACTCATTCATTCTATTTCCAACATTTGACACCTTCATTTAGATTACACTTTATTAATATTATCTTTCATAACTACAAAACACTTTTGAAGAGTTAAGGGCAGGCTGGATGTAATTATATACTAAATACAAAACCAGATTCCCCACCATATTTTTTTCCTTTGTATATTTTTATATATTGCAGAACAATTTTCTTTTATATGCATTAGAAGAAGTTTCATTTATGTGCAGCGGTGCAATTTAGCAAGAACATTTGTAAAATTTTGTTGGACGTATGAAAATAGGGCCTTTAAATGTCAATCCAAAACCTTGTTCGATTGGTGACATTAGATATGTTTGTCATTTTGTATATATAACTGTCTTGAACTATGTTTTTATGGCACATAGACAAATACTCGGGAAAGGAAAAGAATGAAAATGCAGTTTATAAAAACTCTTTCCTACAAACGTGCATGAGCGAATTTAATGATTTTTTGACTGTCGTTCGTACAATCGTTGTAGATTATATAGGCCGTAGGTCGTAGGTAGCTATTCTGATTTTAACTAACTGTTAGCTTAGAAAATTCATTCCCTCAGCTTAGTAACCTAAAAACTTTTATTTTTACTCTCGTTTTACGGATTTAGTTCGCTCGGTAGTGGAATGTTTATACTTACTGTGATGACTAAATTAGGTTTGTTGAAAGAATTAAAAAACACGGAGTGTTTTTCGATTCTCTCCTGTTTTTCCTTGATGAGATACAAGTGAATGAGGATAAGCACATGGAAGGAGAGGAGCATTGAATAGATAATAGTGAGAGTTGTGTGTATATAATCACATAATAGAGAACTTTCTTTGATAGCATCTTAAAAGAATATAAAAGGGCTCTTTTTGTGATTTACTATGCAAAATACATAGCTGGCACGTAATAAAGAGATAACTTAGTGAACGTAGCCTCATATAATTTGAGAACGCTTGTGTTAAACATTTCTATCATTTCTGACTTGTGCCGTTAATACTTATTGCGATGTTCTGCGCTTCCTTTGCTGCCGATAGGATGTAATGGCAGAAAAATGTCGGGAGCTTATGTACACAAAACTGACGGTGGCAAACCTGGCCGGCTGACGGACTGACTGATCGTAGGCCAAAGCAACGAACATGATTTTTACTTTTTTCCTACCTCTTTCCATCCTTTTTCTATCATGGTTCAGAATTCACTTTTTCCGGCTATCGACAAAAAACCCGTAGGAATATTAAACAATTCGTCCTGACGGATTCTTTCTTATTTCTTATTTATGACGTGCACATAACACAACGTACATGTTGTGCCACAGAGAATTTACGGTACATCGTTAACAACCGTACATCATGTTTCATGTGACATTCTCTGAATTTGTGAAATTATCGTAGAGTCACAATGATGAGCGTTTAAGGGTTTCCCTTGTAAATTGTCTAAAAAACAAAAAGGCGAGGGATGTATAAATGTACAGACAATCGACAGCGATGCTTATGTAAATATTGAGGAGAGCGGAAAATATATTTGTAGAGGTTTTTACAGTTGGAATTTAATCCTTGGTGAATTTTTTCATGTGGTGATGGTATAATTTTTGCCAAGGAAGCTATCCCTGTTTTCTTTGTTCCATTTAGATCGGTGGACGGAGAGAACTCATTTTGCTGATAGGAAACAGTTAGATAGTGGGATAACAATATATATAAAAGTATAGATGCATTCTCTGGTTAATAGTAATACATTCGCTAATAGATTACACATTTAGCTTTCGATTTTCTATCTGTGTGTGTGGAAAAAGAGTATAAACATAATATTATGAAATAAGTACTTGGGTTGTTGTAGCCCTGCACTGCACACTGTCAATATATAGCTGTGTGTCGTGTGAGTGTGCAGTGCAGGGAAATATAATGTGTCGTGTAATGTAGAGCAGTTAGACATTAGCGAGAGGGACTCCAGTCCAGTTTGATAGTGCACTACTGCTGTACAGTCATCTCTCATTCTCCTTGCTATTGAGTAATAGTCGTATGTAATGTAACGTATCTAAAACATGATGGAGGGTTTGGGGAATGTTATCGGTTTTATCTTGAAATTGCTTGTGAATATTTTGACAGGTACGAAGTCCTCATTATCGCACACACAGAAGCTTTGTGCCACCCATCGAACATCAACTTGGCACTTCATTCTCGTTTTATCACTCACATATTAAATTGAATGAGACGACTAATTCCTCAGTTCAGCGTCGCCTTTGAGCCACACTTCTTCGATGTCAGTGTCACATCAGTCTCTCACTTTATTTTTAATATGTCATTCCACAACTAAGTCTAAACTTCCTGGCTGAGTCACGAAATATTCAAAAGGAGAGGCAGGCAGCTCTGCCAACTGACTGTACCCTCGTCGTCTCCACTACATTTACTACAGGCAAGGACCGAAATAGTTAAGCCACTTTCAAAATTACTCTTCTTCTGTGTTAAAGTGATGAAAAGCGTTGAATCATTAATAAACTGCGGTTAATCACAGTTCAAGCCTCGTAACTTCAACTCTCCCCCCAACCAAAAATCAAAATGGACGTTTTAATAAAGTGCACAAATATGACTTGACAATTTTGTGAAAATGGAGTTCTTAACTAACATTTAACTAATTCAATAATTATATTATTAGTATCAGTGTAGTGCTATAAAACATTCGTGTCGACATCGCATGAATATATTTTTTCTGGCTGCGGACACCAAGTAATGCACTGTTTTGTATTCACAATGCCGTTTTTCAAGAAGAAGAAGAAGCCAGGTAAGATCATTCACCTTTTTTTTAGAAACCAATTATTCAATGATCCTATTCTATTTTAGTTTGAAATTATTCTTATTCCAATTGAATAAAAATAATTGCATTATCTATTTTTATTTATCTACATTTATATATCTCTGACCTAGTTAGAAATAATATTGAGCAAAAGTTCAACGTGTCTTGTCACAAAAAAATAGTCTTTCGTAAGTTATGATTCTAATAAATTCAGTGAGTGAAAAGTTGCTTTTGATGGAGTCCTGGGCCGATGCTCGTGATAGGTCACTTACAATTAGGTGGCTCTCTATTAGAGAATCAGCAGGATATGCACGCAATTTTCATGATACACATCAACGCTACTGCTACTTGGCTAGTTTAAGTGAGTAGAGCATTCTGTAGAGAGGTGTGTACTTCAAACAGCCTAGACTCCACTTACTGTTAATGTACATTCGAAAGTCTAGAGAGACTTGTCATGTCAAGAGTACCTATATCGTAAAAGTAATAGTTGAAGCCAATCAAATCCCTAAGCACTAAAAAAACAATAAAAGATGCTGAAAATGTGAGTGTAAAAGTGTATTGTTACTGTAGGAAAACCTGTGTATTATTATAGGCCTTTGATCTAGATCAAAATTAATTGCTAAATCATAAAATTTATAGGTGGCTAATAAAAAACCCTGAGGAAATATCCTTTTCAATTAAACGTGTACACTTTAATTTTCTCATCCTACATTTAATTATTATTTACTATTATTTGATGTTTATTCAATGAATAAATAAAAAATATTTGACATAATCATAAAATATCTACTATTTTTTCCATTCAGTCATGTATATAATCAATAATGAATTAAATCTTTAAGCGTGCAAATTAATGGCTAGCAGATCTCCAGTCTCTAATTTTCACTGATTAATTCTTTCTGTAATTTACTATAATTTTTGTAGCGAATTTTAAATGAACTGAATATATATAAACTGAAATTATGTATAGTTGATAATAATTAATCT
>JAAAYG020004749.1:8876-22989 GCA_009936455.2 Tomocerus minor
TAAAAATTATTTAAATTATTGGAATTAAAAATTATTTAAATTATTGGAATTAAAAATTATTTAAATTATTGGAATTATTGGAATTGTTGGAATTAAAAAATAATTTATAAATGTATAAAAAATGTATAGGTACCTGTAAGCCAAACTTCCAAGAGTCCATCTCCCACTTAGAAATTGATTTATTGCAAAATATGCAAGAATAATTGCAATAGGGTCGTTGAAGAGGCGTAGGACAAATATAGAATGAATTCGATACGATGTAAATGTTAGAAAAATCAAGGCGTAAGGCGGCACCTGAAAACAATTCATTAGAAAATCAAATCAAAATTCAGTCCATACAAATTATCAAAATTAAGTTGCTATTATGTTAGCCTGATAACCAACTCATACGGAAATACCTTTTTGGAGCGGTTGTAAATTCTGAAGACTTGATATATTAAAATCAAATAGAGTCCGGTAAAAATCCATTGAGCAGTTCTAAGATCTGTGCCTTTATCTGTAGCAAAGTACAGTAATGAAAATACGTAAACAAATCCTGCCGGATAAACTAAAGGCCCTGTGTCTCCTTTTAAATATTGATAGTCCAATGTGCCATTTAGAAAGCCTTCCACTTCCTGCATATAAGCTTTCCAGTCAATCTCAGTATCTGTAAGGAATCATGATTATTCATTCACCGCATAACTAAAAATATTTTGATTAATTGAATTACTTTCATTATTTATATTGTACGTGTACTTACATGGTCTTGCTACTACAATAAACACGTTAATGAAGATTTCACAACAAAATAACACGGAAGCAATTAGCCAAGTGTATTCAGGGTTAAAGAGAACTTTATAGGCAAAATCTTTATCGAAATACTTTTTAAAGGAAGTTGTAAAATTTTGAACTAAATTGTCTGAAATCATTGATGACAATAATGATGTGGAAGGGGCTTTGGTCTCTTCATCATTCCTTTGTTTTTCCTTTTCTTTCTTTTGCTTAGCCTTCGCTCTAGTTTGTGGAGACATAATTATCGTCGATATTTTTCTAATCAATCAACAAGTATTTTCGTTTGCATGCAACTTCGTAAGCATACATATACTATGATTCTTCCGCCGATGATGATGGTCTTCAAGAAACGGAGTTCCCGGTATCAATCTTTTGGAAGAAAAACGAAGAAACTGAAGGAATTCCTGTATTATGATAACTTTCAGTCAGTATATATGGCTCTCGGATTTCAGCCAGAAAATGGTACGAAGCAACACTTCATAAAATATCATAATTTTTGTTCGGAAAAAGTTGTTTTGCCATATTTTAATTGTTTTATTTCTAAGACGGATTTCATATTGTGCCTCCAGGAATACCAAAATAAACATAGACAAAAATATTAGGCCAGTGATTGGTTGGTTTGAAAGTGTTCTCCTTTAGGAAAATCCAGAACGTAGAAAGGGAATAGGGTGGCTGCGGTCTCTATTGAGAAGAGAAGGATATGAGCCGCCTCCGTATTGTAGACTTGGATAATTTAGTGACAGAGGTTGTTTAGCTGAGGACGCCTCTGTGAGAAATAGTGAGGAGTAGTTAGATATGAAGCCCATCCAAATGATCCCTCTGCCCATTCAATTTTTTCTTCTACATAATACACTTACCTTACCTGTACTATATCTAATTTATTATTTATAATTGTGCAGTGCGAATGCAAACTAATGAGAATAAGTAACCTATCCCACATCCTGCAGAATGTTTATATAGACTAATAGAAACAAAACGTTGAAACGAAAGTGAAATCCCAATTAATGAATCCATAATTTGCGTAAAGTAACCGAAGGAAGACAAACTTTGAAAGGTAGGAAACGAATCCACTAAGAAATTATTGCAACTTATACACAAGTTACATTTATAGGGGAAAAGTTAAAAAATATAATATGTACAACAATCATAATATCAACATTGCGTAGCTATTTTACTATAGCATTAGCACACTATTATTATAATCATCTAACTTGTATACATACTACTATCTAAAACTTGATAGCAAGTGGTGGCAAATGGCAATGGCAAGATTGGCAAATATCCATCCCTGCCCCTGAAATCCAAAAGTAAGTGGAAAGTAAAAAACATTGAACATTTGTCCAATGTCCAATTGCGAATGGTTCGTTTATGTTGCACATTGTACTGTGCTAAGTGCTATAATTATAGCGTGTACTTACACAGGGTGCAATAAATAAACAATTTTCTTAAGCTTTAGTTTACTTCCAACTTTGCAACAGCAAATTAAAACTTACAAAATCAACAAACATTTAGTACAACCAACTCAGAAATTTTTAACACACTTCATAAACGGCTCATCTTGTCAAATATTTGCTAACGATCAGTTTTATTAAACTCCCAAGTGTTTTGTAAGTGTGAATTGAGATTTTAAATCCCATATTAAGCGAAGGAGATCCTCCTTCTTTTAGTAATAATTAAGAAACACTTGGCTAATCAACTAATTAAGTAGGCAAAGGCATGTGCCTGTTGTAGTTAGGGTTAGGAGATGAAGTAGCAATGGTTTAATCGCTTAGTTAGATCACTTTATGGTGCATGTGTACACATTTAATAATAAATCTTGTTTATATACTATCTATACGTGTGTATACGAAATTAAACTTGAGCAATTAACTATGAACTAACTGACTTTTCTTGTAATTGCAGCTTACTGCCAGCTGAGTTGCATTCCGTATAGTACAAAAAATGTCCAAAATCTACTCAAAATATAATAGTTACACTTCCAGTCTGCAGTTACAGAAAAAAATTGCTTAAAACTCCACCCAACCCAAAGCCCTTAGATGTGATCTAATAAGTTCACAGGATAAGTGTTCATTTGTTCATCTATGGAATTGCAACTTTAAATTGGAAGTATGTAACCTTTCATGATACATTTATGAATTACTTTGTCAGCTTGACATTTGGAGAGGCGTTTTATAATATATGCATGTATACGCCAGAAGAGTAATGATTATATAGGATGAACTGATTTGTAAGTTTTGTTTTTCTATGTCACCAGGACTTATTTCATCAACTGTGAAGTGTTTGAATTCAGTACATCTGATTCAGTTTCAAATTCGTTGGCAGGAGTCCTTCATTTATTTGAAAGAGTCAATGTCGTGGTCAGTACTTACAACTTACAGTCAGCTTAATCATTTACTCTCACTAAATTGGATTGATTGAGTCTGGTATTTGTATGCAAGAAAACATGTTTACCAATCGTCGTAAGCGATTCTCCGATCCCCCAATTGACTTTCCTCTTCATATATTTGTGGAAGAAACAGACTTTCGCCTACTGAATACTCCTTTGTGAATTAAATGTGAAGTATGAAAGCAGAAGCTATTATTTGGCAGTGAAATGTGAAGTGCTATTTAAAAAAAATGCATAAGACATTGGCAGCGATTCTTGTGTTTTGTGATTTTCATTTACATCAAAATAACAATGTGCCACCTCCACATTCTAAGACGCTTCCTAATTTGAAGCCAAACTTCAATTGACTATATTTACGTCAAGTGCATTTACGAACGACTTCAAATTCACAATTCACACACCCCTCTTTCTACCAAGCACAAAATTGGGTTGGTACCTGGACACCGCAGGTGAAACTGGTGAAGTACTATCATGGTGTGTGATGCTAAGAACATTAATATTCAAAATCGTTGTTAAATGATTTAAAACTAAAAACAATAGCGATGGATGCTTTACAAAACGATCGGGTAAGTTTCATTGTTTCGGGAATTAAAACAAAAACATTGTTATTAAGTCTGTTTACATAATAATTTAGTTTATTGCATTTTCCATAATGTTACACTACCTAACTGAATCAGATTTTTTTGTGTTTTGCTGTCCTCAATATTAAATTCAAATTACAGACATTAGGATTAGGAATGCATTTTTTACGATTTTTCATTGTCAGTGTTATTTGATAACGAATCTTACTGACGATGGCTTTTTTCCAGAATGCTCTCGGATTGAGATGTGTCACTATTCGGAGATTACAAAGCGGATTTGGGTTTACTCTAAGACATTTCATTGTTTACCCACCAGAATTATACGCAAACGTAAGTCTTATTTTATATACAGAAAAGTGTACTCACTGATTTATATTTCTTATTTTCAATTCTCTTTATCTGTATTATACCGAAAATCAAAAATTTAATCGACAATTTTGTGGATTTCGTCCTTTAAGTATTTAGTGATCTGTATATTGCGGTATTTCTACGTGTCTAATGTTATATTTTTGATACAGGATGCCGATTCTGGTGACCACATCAACAGTCCTCCGCAGCACTATCCATTTCTTGAACAGCAGCAACGTCTTGGTAAAGTCACTGAGCCAGTTGATACAATTTTTGTAAAGAGTGTTCGAGAACATGGTCCTGCTGCAATTGCCGGCTTATGCGTAGGTGAGGAAACTGATTTCTTTAACGGGATGTCCCACTTTAAGTGATGGCTGTTATCGAGTGTTTAGTTATAATTTTTATGAAAGAGTTTAAGGAATGCCTTATATTAAAATTCTTCAAAAGAATAGAAGATTCAGTGGGTTAAAATAGTAAGCTATTACAATCGTAAGGATGGAGTAGATATTTTCTTTACCTTGCCTTGCTATCAAATTGCGTAGGCAATTTATTTACATCAAATCTTATGTCCAAAGACTAATTTAACCTAAAAATAAAGAATATACAGATAGAGTATATCTACAGTAGGAAATTCTTATGTCACCGTGAGTAAATTCTTTCTGTGCTGAAGATAAAAATAACTATTAGAAAGAAATCAAAAAAATGTCAGGTTTTTATAGTCTATTTGCGGTGGTTAAAAAATACCCTTGATAACTCTTTCTTTTTTACATTGTCATTTTTGTGTGTCATATCATTTGCATACACGTATACCGTAGCGTACATGTAAATTATACAGTCTCAAGTATATCTTTACAAATTGTGCGCTGTACATAGGTATATGCATGGTTTGTTCATAATTCGTTACGTATACTTACCCAATAATTACCCACAACTGAAAGCCAGTTCAAGCCACTAATAATACTGCTGTGTATTTTATTATTGAAGTGATTTACCGAGTGAATATAATATGATTAGAGCCGAAACATATTATACGTATATGAGTGCTACAAGTATGCGCTTTTATTTTTTTGATTTTTCTTTAAAATTTTTATGATAGTTATTACTAGCATTCGATATGATTTGTAGCACCTATCTAGCATAGTGTGATTTAATCGCGTACGTATTTCTATTTAAAATTAGTTGCATGCTTGTAAACAAGGAAATTTATTTTGGATTGAAGTTGATTTGATTTTTTTTTGTTATTTTGTGATGTGATGTATCTTGTGATTTGGTGTCGTTTGTGCCTACTCCCTGTTGTTGGCTGGTATTTTTTGCTGTCGTGTCTTCAACAACTTAAAAATGATACTGAAAAACGCTGGACAATCAGGGGATCGTATAGTAAGTGTAAATGGAGAGACGATTGTTGGGAAGAGCTACGACCAGGTTGTACATCTTATTCAGAAATCCAACCATGTGCTATATTTGGAAGTCTCACCTAAACAATACGATACATTACAACTGGTAAGCCAATTTGCCTTTTGACGTTATTTTAGATTATGGCTGCTGTAGAGACATTAGAAGAAGCCTTTCGATTATTTACTGCTTATCTTATATGGTCATTTAGTATTAATTTTCACTACGTCATTTTGCTAAGTAAACAGGAACCAAACATACCTCGGGACCCTTAGCCAACTAAATACATTCCGCCAATTATCGTAATTAATACGTAGTCCTATGCTAAAAAAACTGCTTGCACATCTAACTTCGGCTGTAGAATTATTCCATTTAGTTAGTAGCACTAGCGTCTTGTGTTTGCCATTAAAGAGTTAACAGTGCTGATATAGTGACTTATAAAAGTAGGCTGACAGCGTAGAAAGTTCTAACTGTCTTAATGTACAAATGCATACAAAAAAACTTAACTTTGAATGACTTCATTAGTAAGATCTTCTGTCTTCAGCTTGTTGCACATGCACATGTCACTAACTTGTTTAAAGATACACTTAGACATGCAGTAACCCATTTTTCTTAGTTACGTCTCTTCTGTAGCGAAATCAATTCTGGGCGAAGAGATGAAGTAATTCCTTCTCTTCCTGGAACTCATCATCTTTCCCCATGATAATTAGAATGGAAATATATACGAAAGGAAGAGGTTAAAAAGAAGCTATCAAAGCAGTCGTATTCATATAGAGATTGCCAATTTTATGATAGCTTAATAGGATAGCTGCTTTAGTCCAGCTCCAAATTATTAGCAAGTTATGACTTAACAATGGAGAGTAATGACAATAGTATTATTATTTAATGGTATGAAATGAAAAGTTTATGTGTCTATTACAAAGGAGCCAAGTACCTAATGATATCAACTATAAAGTACTTTTCCTCATTGTCAAGTTGTAGTTTAAAGTTTAAATAGTCAAAGTTTTATATATACTATCCACTAAGTTCTGTATACATTATGCATTGCAATGTGATTTGTTTGCGTAGTTATTTTGCGCTGAGTGAGTGTTGCTGGGCTGTTGAGTGAACATTTTTTGTAGCGATTATGCATTACAGTGAGTAGCTAATGATTTTTTACTGATGTATTGTAATGTAAACTTTGTAAACCGATATTACAATATATTTACTTAATATTCCACTTACATTCCTGTGAAGAAAGCGTAGGTAGGTCTAGGTCAGGTACTTACATTCGTTGATAAAAACTATATTTATATGCAAAGTGTATGACTGCATGGCCATGGTCCTGCACGTTGTACACAAATTACGTCACCTTTAAATGTGATATGATGTGATGTGAAGTAATTTCCCAGACATTTGGCTGAGATAAGATAGACTTCATTCAGGCATGTGGATTCATGTCCCAAAAATTCTCAATTACTACAGCCCCGTCATAATATGCTCTTCTGAATTCTATTACGTTATCATTTGAAGATTTGAGACTTGTGCATTGTGGTTTAAGACTTTCGGAAGACGTCACATAAAAGTGCAAGTGTGTAAAGTTGTGTAAAGTAAAAGTGTTTCACATAACCCAGATTATAGATTATGTAGATAAAAAATCTGTAATTATGGAAAATGAATACAGTGGAGGTCGAGGTTGATGTCTGAGGGAGTTTGCATTGCAGTTATCTATTCCATATCCGTTTGTCTTAATGTGCGGGCCCATTAATTACTCAAATGTAGGTAGAATGATAGGATAAACGATATCATGCAAGAAACTGTAGTGACAGGGTGTGCTGCTTTAGAAAAATTCGAATAAACGTAATCGTGTAATCTATAAAAGCATTAAAAATCAAATTAAAAATTATCTTATAATATACTGTTAGTATTCAAGTAGCATTGTAGGAGTTACTACATTGAGTAGCATTAATGAAGTGAATAATGTAACAATGATCGCTACTGACTCCCTATAACCAAAATAACTACTATCGATTGGTAGACATTACCAAATTGTTATTTACTTCTTAGTGTATACAAATTATCTTGCATTTCTTAGTGAAGTTTGGTTTTGTTTGATTTAGGAAAAGGGAATTGTCTTTGAAAAGTTTATTTTAATTGAAATTCGTAGTTTGGTGAGAGTAGATGGTATTCGTCCAGTCTCCAGTCTGACTTATGCTATCATGCTGTTAAATGTAACTTTTTGTAGGCGTGGGTGAAGGCTGTCTAAAAATAGGAAACTCTCTATATTGTAACATTTTCTGTGCACATTCGCGATGGGAGTTCGTTTTCGATACTTGAGTACTAGTTATTACAGATAATATTTGCGGAGCATTCTTTGCAATTGTAAATGTAGATACATTGAATGGTTATTATTATTGTTAGTGTAGAAACACCAGTAGAATTGATGAGAGAATTTTATGATGTCAGATGTATGTAGCCTTATTTCTATAGAAAACTGCTAGTTATTATAATAGTATTCTACAAGTTGATTTACAACTACTATGACTATATGTACGTAGTTTAATACATGTAGTTTACCTACATGTATTAAATATTACATTATGTGATTTGTATTTTTTGCCTAATAATGTGTGTCATGTGTGGTTGTATGTATATGTACATTTGTGGTCGCTGTGTTGCAGTAGTCGAGTTGAAAAGAAGTTTTGCAATAATATTAATACAGATAAATAGGAGGGAGTACGTACATAGAATACAAAGTAGGTTCTTAGTAAATGCAAGTAATGTCTGTATAGTTATTGATTAAATGCGGAACTGAGGAAGTAGGAACAGGAAGGATGGGTTGAGTCCTCTGAGGTAAATGAAATGCATAAAGAGTAGTAGAAGTGATTGAGAGAGTTTAGTAGCTAAAGTCAAAGGTAAGGCTTTCACTTTCAATTGGTAAGAACATGAGCATTAAAATATTCACTGTACCATATATAATAGAATTGTACATGTGTAAAAGCAATGTCCCCCATGTCAGTTACCAGTTCACTCAATATCAAGTAGGTATACATGATAATATAATAAGTGATCGAGTCTGTGATAAGAAACTCGTAATCGTACTAAGTAATGTTATTATGCTCTTGTTATTTACTATTGTTGTACATTGAATGCTACACTTTGAATACACAGACACAGCTCCCAGGAACAATTCAGAAATGATGACTGTTGTTGTGTTTGTGTAGTGATCGTGTAGAGTCAGTTTGTGCAAGGAAAGCGTGTCAGAAAATAGTCACAACGCATATATACACAGTGATACATGTAAGTAATATTATTTGACACGATTGAATGTGATGAGGGTAACTAGATTAGATTCTTCTATCCTCCTATCACTATCTATATATGCACCCATATGCCTTACTCCTCACTCACACCCCACACGACACTCCTCAGGATTTAATAGGATTAAGATACATGTTTTCTGGGTAGCTAGGAAGACAGAAGGATGTGATTTTGAGGCAGCCCCATAAGTGAAACGAGTAAATTCTATGGGCCATTTAAATTGGTTGTCTAGTCGTGAAGGAAAAAACATTCCAGTGTTTAAATAACTGTTTCCAAAAGGCTAGCGTCTACTCTAAACTCTAGTTAATAATGTAGTTGTAATTTAGTGCTACATTTTTGTGCAATAGTTGCATAGTTGTTTAGTATGTGAAAATATTCGTGGTGCGTAAGTGGTAATTCCGCGGTTGACACAGAATTGCACGCTTAAATTCTTGCATTTTGTTTATATACATAAGTATTTATGAGAGATATACGAGGTGTATATATAGTAATGTGCTAGTTTTTTCAATAATGGTTTGTTTGGTGTCTACCCGAGTAGTAGTATAATAGTGAGGATGTAATGTAAATGTAGAGCTTAGACGGAAATGCATGATGTAAGTTTTTTATTGTCGTTTAGCCGCTTGTTCTAGTTGATTTAGTTGTAAAAGTATGGGGAATTGGTGTGTATTGTTGTTGGAAAATTTTGGGAAGTAGGATAGGAGCCAATATTTGACGATAAGTTACTGATGCTGACTAAAAAGTTATACAAGTAGACATGACGGAATTGAAAAAAAGACTGACATGAGTAATAAATTGCTGAGGGAAATCACTGTTGGTTTACATTACATTTGGAAAGAGTGTGTGGATGAGTGAAGGAGTTAGGGAATAAACAATACAATTACTAGGACACATAGCTCCAGAGAGATATCTACACAGTGAGTGAATATGTTCTATCTCTATTAGTTAACGTGCTAATAATAATATTAGGAACTAACTAACTACAATCACTCAGAATTTAGAATCGTTGTGCTAGTTGCTTGCTAGTATGAGAAAATATTATAGGTGGGTATCGTTGGTTTACTTGGAGTTCGGTTTTTCGGTTCATGTTTAACAGGGTAACTACCTATGCTAAAGATCTGACTTCACTCTTCACATCGCCAACAAGTCAAAGTGAAGTTGTTCTAACTGAGCTCTCTGTGAGTCCGTCAGTCGGATTTTAGATTCAGAATCGTTTTAAGTTTATTTATAATCTATAGAGATTAGAATGAAGTTTTGGCAATGCTTATTTATCCCTGTCTTATGCTAATGTTTTTCTTTCTTTCAATGTTCCAATGTTTCAAATTGTTACTTAAATACAAGGAGCTCTGACGTAAGTTCTTGTGTAAATTACCATTACAAAGCAACTAAGCTGTTGGTAAGGAGGTGAGACATTAGTCGCAAATGAAAATCTCACTCTCTTAGCCCATTGACGAAGTCAGACAGACAGAAGTGTGTAAAATTCATACTTAAAAATTGTTGAGGATAATACACGGAATTTATATAAGAAATATGTTTTTGGGTCCCGGGGAGCGAGGAGCATCTGAATGCTTCTTTTTGCGGTATGTGTGTAGTGTGTGTTGTATTAGAGTAATGTGTGTGTGTGTGTATGTGTGTAAGATTAAATACATGCTTCACTTCAGATGTGCAATGCAAGACATAGTGCACAATGTATAGACAAGTCAGAGGAGAGACAAGTTGTAGTCTGTGTTCCTTACACTTAGTTGTTGTAGTAGAGTAGTAGTATTCCCCCTGTGTGTGCGATGTGATCTGTAAATATACGAAAGGAAAATATTTTACGCACATGTAAAATTCTTGTTAAGGAAATCCTTTAGTGTACTTTATATATGTGAAAATCATAATGTGCCTAAACACACACTTTGCACACTTACATAAACTACACTTTAGGTAAGGCTAAAAAAAGGCAATAGATTATACATACAAATTGGGTACTAACATTTATTATTATTAGTGCTAATAAAATTAGCCTTTAGATTCTTGTACAGTATATTCTTTTGTACAAGTGCAAGTGGTGGTGGTGGAAAAGAATGTGCACATACATCTAGCACAACACTACTACAGGGTGTGGTATTTAGGTATATGCAGTGAGCACTAATAATTTTAAGAGTGAAATAGTATTTTAATGTGGTAATTAATTTTTAAGGATTTTTTGTAAATTTCAGTTTTATGAAGAGAAGGCATATCGGCCAGAAACCAATCAGCGACCCTACGGCAATCCCTTAATCTCTCAGCAAACGACAACAAATAATATAACGAGTGTTCTCCTTGGTCCTAACCAAAATTACTCTATACACAATCAGAATTATAACTATCCTCCTCATAGCTATAATTATACGCATCATAGTCAAGGACAGGCAAGTAGGAACTCATCACACGAGTCTATTGCTCAGTACAGTGGAGGTGGAAATCATAACATGGCATCTACGTATCCAAATTCATCATCAGCTCAGCAATTTATTTCTCACTTACCGAGACCAACACCTTACAAATCTTCTGGGGTGAACTGGTCACATATCAATCCTGTTCAACAACAACATCAGCAGCAGCTACAACAGCAGCAACAGCAACAATCAGTGCAGCAACATTCCCAATCTCAACAGCCACAGACAAAACAGCTAGTTAAACCGCAGCCCCAAAGTTATTATCCATTTAAGCAAGATTCAAAACCTTCGTCACACTCACTTCATCATCAACCTTTATCTTTCGGTGGGACTCCTTTGCGGAAAATTCGGGAAGAGCCAAATTCAGGAGCGAAAAGTGCAGAAAGTGTTCTTGGAAGTGGGCGAGATGGAAGTAGTGGATCTAGTTTTGTGTGCACGAACAGGTCGGAGAGTATGGAGTGTTTGTCAGGGACGGGAATGTCCAACTCTGGAAATGGAGGGATTAATTGGAAGACAGTGGGACCTGGATACCGCTATAGTATTAGTACTGGTCCTGGATCAGATGATTTAGACCCCGGTGGTTATCGCAGGGACTCTACAGTATCTCTACCCTCGACTAGTTATCAGAATAGTATGATCGTCACTATGTCCAGCACTAATAACTACGAAGATGGAACAATTAGTGGCGGGATGACGGGGCCAAGTAACCTAAACAATAATAGTACGAATAATAGTATTAATAGTAGTCCTCTTAAAGGCTACGAAACAAAAATAGTGGACAGGATCCGGAGGAGTTGTGAGCAGAAGGAAGAGTTTTTGAAAAGACCAAATCAACCTCTACAGTGGGCTCCTTTACAAAAGCCTCCGTCTGTAGGATTCCCGAAAGAGCTCTATGCTCAACCCCAAAAGTTTTCTAAGGTTCCTTGGCCACCGGCTAATATCCTCCCTACAATCAGCTCCACCAATCAACCCCAAGCCGCTGATGATCTACTAGCTACTTATTCAGACAGCAATGTCATGGTTGTGAATGTTCAGCATAATAATAGTAAAAATATTTCAACGGCAAAAGGAAATAGTCATAAAAATAGTGGCAGCAAGTCTTCTTCATCTTCTTCTTCCCACTTTCCTTCAGTGGAGCAGCAAATTAATAAAAGTAGTATTATCAACTATGGAGCAAGTTCAAATGAAATTAGTCAAAACCAGCAGCAGCAGACAGGTATAGGCAATACTAGAGACCCGGTTAGAAGTAAAAGTCCTTCCTGGTTGCTCTCCGAGTATGGCACTCCCAAAAATCGACTCACTGTCGTTGGCAGTGGAAAACTCCATTGTGACCCACCTCCTGATTGGAAGCCGGATCTTACGAACTTGACATACTATCCTGAGAATCTACATTACTACGGACCTCAACATGGTCCTTCGACTTCTAATGCTTCTGCTGTGACCCATGAGACTGATTTAGTCGTTCAAGATCGAAATGGTAAGTTTTCCAAGATAAAATCAGCTTCAATTTCTGACAGTAATCTACTTCTGATGATGAATGCAGGCTTTTTAGACTCTTTAATGAAGTACCATTTAATGAATTTGGTAATCAGTGACCAAAAGTTAACATGTAAATATCATCAGCATTTTCTTGAACTCATAAAATTGCCAAACGGTCCTGTTTATTTTACGTTTGTACATAAAAACTTACTTTACTTTTGCTATAAAATGCTTTTGAATATGCACATTTGAAAAGTCTTGGCGTTTTCTATCGAGAAATGGGGTAATGTTGTCTCAGAAATAACAGAATTTAATTATCTTTTGTAAAGAAATTCATTTTTTCGACAATGATTTTCTGAAATTCCCTTTTTATATGCTTAAAGAAAAGGTACGTGCTACCTGTATGTAATAAATAAGTCCTCACACGATTGACAATTAGTCAAAACAGGAATTAATTTATGCCTGACCAGTTTTATACTGAATTGTTTCATTCTAGTTATCGTATATTAATGTTATACGACAATATTATGACCTTAGGTATCGAGGCTATTTTGTTATTGATATTTATTTCTTACAAGGTACGAGTGTGCGGGGCAGGTATTTAATATTTATAGATTTGTATGTTGTTTTCTCTTTCATGATCTTGTTAATTTCTCTAGCACCAATAATTGTTTACTATTTACTTAGTATAAGGCCAAGACTTTTCACATTCCCCTTTTGCGTTGTACAGTTCTGTTTTGTTCTTGTACTGTACAATAAGGAACGAGTTTTAGAAGTACTTAGTGTATTAAGTTGATTATTATGTATACCTATTTAATGGTGTGGTTTATTGGTTTATTTTTGGTTTTGTACGTTGCTGCTTGTCGTTATTGCTGCAATGCGTAAATGCTCTTTTGACTTGATGATGATGCTGCATTCAATTTGAAGAACCTTTGTTTGTACCCAACGTCCACGTCACCGTCAACCCCAGAGCTGGCACAAATAATGATTTATCTAATAAAACCCAAAGACCTAATTACCTGGCACTGCCTGCCGATTTTCAACAACACCATCACGTGTCATCCTATGCCAATAATAGATCCTTATACACTAGCCACTCTTCTGCTCATCCATTAGGTTACTTTAATATTTAATTTTCTTTATTTTCCTCATCATTATTTGGCTTATATTATTACGGTATGAATTATTTTAGCATTTCTGCATCTTCCTTCGTCTTGCTTACAAATTACTAGATTCCCTTCCTAATTACTTACGTTTACGTACTTTTAGTTAGATTTAGTAATTTAAAAGATTAGTTACTAGTTTCTAGAATCGGTTATTGGTAATGCTAATATACATCAGAAATGATAAAAATATAACTTAAGTCTATGCACAGAAAATAAGGCCAAAACAAGTAAGGAGAATTGGGTGGATTTTACAATCTCCCCTTCCCCTTTTCC